>JAWPHD010006642.1:0-141608 GCA_037043455.1 Cyrtodaria siliqua | reverse complement strand
CACCGCCATATGGATACCATTTTCAGTATGTTCAAAATTTCATATTATTAACGTTTTAAATATTGAGTATAATAATAGGTATAAACAAATGAGATATAGGGTCCTATAGAAAACACAGCGTCCAAAAGCAATGACATTGTAGATCCGCACTGTACTAAAAACAAGGAGCATTATTCAATTAATTATATAAAGAAAACGACAAAATACATCATAAATGGTGGTGAAGACAGGGTTTACCCACTTGGAACTGTCAGTAGGCAATACGGCCTACAGGTTAGCTTGAATCGATTTTAAGTGTACACAATCCTTGTTATTATCCAGTCTTCAGCGCCCAAATAGACAAGACAGTGTAAACAAAACTACATTCCATCAAAAGGAATTATCAGCCAAAGAGGAAAACCAACCTAGGGTACGATCAGGAAACCCGAGGGACGAAAGCTCATTCACCTACGAACAGGACATGCAGCTTTCAGAGAACACAGTAAACACAAAAACACGCAAAAAGACAAACATGATTGGCAATGTTTATAAGAAATAAAGGCATATGGCGTCACAAACACAACAGGGATGACAATAGGGCTACCACCCATGGAACGGTCAGTGGCAAAAAAGGCCGCTGGAGGGTTTAAACCAGGTTCTAGGGTGCACCAAATCTCAACTACCCTTGTGTTATCCCAATAACTGGGACAGTGTAATAAAGAAATCCCCGCCATGAAATATTCTCTAATCTAATCAAGCCGGGGCTAGAGGGCGTGAGCGGTAGCAAGCATTTCCAATAACGTTTTGAACAGTCTCAATCAAACCGAGACTGCAAAAGTTTTTGTATGTATCGTGTTCGGCGATTTTCCAAATGTCTCTTATTATACTCTTTTTAGATAAGTCCGACAATTACAGATGACATTTTAGAATGAGTTATTTGTGTAAACATATGCATGCTATTTCGCGAAAAAACCCGGACCATCTTTACAACGCGTCGCTAATGTAGTGTGAAACAATTTAAACGTTTAAGACAATAAAAAACGAAACGAAAAAATCAATTAACTAATGTTATAAACGAAAGTAAATACAACACATGCTTGCAAAGATGTGTTCATATATAGTCTATGTAACACATACATGCCCTTATGGGATTTGTGGGGTGATCGAGCAGACAGCAGAGCAGTATTAGTTTTGACATAGAAATGCCATGTGCTAATGAGAACTTGCGATACAGATCATGCCTTATTGGTTTGACATATAACTGTCAGTTGTTATTGAGAACTTGCGATACAGACTATGCCTTATATGTCGTTTACCACATTTTGCATTCATTATATATTTATACCACTGTTGATACAGCACAGTCGGGATGAATATTGTTTTTTATGTATTCTTCGGCAGAAAGAGGCGATTTCAAGGGTACTGGGTTTGATTAATGATGATCGTATGTCCCGGGCTGTCAAAACCATTTCCGTACATCCTTACAGTAGCGTGGTTTAAGTGTTAAACATACTGAGAAAAAAATACAGGTCTTACACGCATGTTCATTTAGTAACAACACAATCATGTCAATAAACAAAATCCGACATAAATGCAAACATCGCAACACGTGAACATTATCAAGCATTACATGATATTTGGTTCGGCATATATTTATAGTATATCACTAAGGGTATCTATAGGACGCAATGAAAGAAGAAATGCATTTAAGGACCACAGTACGAGAAGACACGATTTAAGACCAGCATCAAACGCTACCGCCCTTTGAGGATGATGGTACACGTCATCATAGAATCCACAATCTGTCCGGTCATCTCACAATCAAAGATGACACATAGCGGCAAACTGTAAAACCAGTAAACAAGCAATGCGCTGCAAAATGATAGGGACATACCCTCTTTACTTAAGCTTTTAACAAGTTTTAATAAAGATTGTATGACAGTTATTATGACCAAGGATCTGACCAAGTTGGTAAATCACATCACCATATAACACGTGCACGAGAGATACGTGTTGTGTTTACGTAACTCAGATGGGACCTTTCTCACTATATTCAATATAATTATCCAGTTTGAATACTGGAACTTTAACCCGACACAGTTGTTTGAAATTATCCAGTGGAGTGAATGCAAAACAATGTACTGTAATGAGGAATAACATTTATATTAAACAGGTATATGCTTTTCCTAAAACACGACTCATAATGACTCTAGAAAGGGTGTTAATTAAGTAGAATTTGGAGAAAATAGGTATATGTCGAACAGGAAATGTAACATTCAAGGACCAGAGTCAAACAAAAGCACGCATAGAAACCAACAATAATTGCCAAGATGAATAAAAGGCAAGATATCACAAATATAAACTGATTGACAATAGGAAAACCGCATTGGAACGGTCAGTGCAAAAAAGACCGCTGTGGTAAACAACCAGGTACTAGTGTGCATCAAACCTTTACTCTTACCTATTTTCATTCCAATAAAACAGGAGAGTCTAAATAAAGATATCCCGCCAGGTTATATTCTCTAACAAACAAAATTAATAGGCAATATAAGTATAACACATAAATGATCATGTATATATGAATACGAACAAAATTATCACAGAAAGTCACAAAGCAAGTACTCAGTGACTTGGCAGATGCCAGAGCCAAAAAGAAAAACAACATTAAGGGCACGACAAGATAAAATTTAAGACAAGCATCAGACGCTACCGTCGTTAGGGGATTTATTAGACGTCATCACAGGGTCCATAATATGTCCTGTCATCGCAAAGTCAATGAGGAATCATAGTGGCGAACTATAAATGTGTTAACCACTAAATATGCAGTACGTTGCAAAATAAGTTGAACAGGAATTGAGGCATTCACAGAACAAGGAGTATCATTTTGATGTTCATTTTAGATTTTTCTCAGATATTTAGAAGTACGATTACATTTCCCATACAAAATGCATACCTCCCACAAACACACGAGAACATATAGTGGTTCGTGAATAAAACCTGAGAAAGGACTATTTATGTCAGATAATTCTTCATCTGTATGACCTAAAGAATAAACTTTATTGTTAGGTAACTATAATAAAAGGATTGGGAAGTGTGTGTGTTTGTGGGTGGTGGGATGGGGTGTTGTGGAGTGGGGAGTGAAGGAGAATCTCATAATAGAATATTATTTGTTACATATAACAATGAATTAAACATATTAAAAACAATTAACAGAAATTCAAATCAGTGATCTAAGAAGTCTAAGATCGTCTCTGATAAACTCCAATAACCGGTAAAATTCAAACATGACATATTTACGATACGGGAGCGTGGGTGGGTGGTAGGGTTGTGGCGAGTAACATTATATCAAATCAAATCAGAAATTAACGATATAATGGTTGAATGATTGACAGAACAGAAGCAAAGTGAAAATACATGGTAAAAGAAAAAAGCAAAGGAAAACAACAATAATAATAAATTGAAACAGGGGAAGAAACGAGAAAGAAAAACGAATTAGGACAAAGGAAGCATAGTAAAAAGAGTATTAATACAAACATATCTAACACGACTGAGTGTAAACAAAAACACTGTTAATAAATAATAAGCAAAATCATTTTGAACCATACAGCGGAGAGTGTGAATAGTGTGATAGCATTCGTTAACGTTGTATATTGTACGTTGGATATTGCAAGGTTTAAGATCGAGACGACATTGAGATTCTGTTCAAGGTATTTACTAGGTATATTTGGTTGGCGTTAATTGTTTTCTTCAGAGAGGAAGACTTGTTTTCTTCAGAGAGGAAGACTATTTACATCATTTCAATACAGATATAATTGTAGTGTTCTAACAGTGAGACAAGTCTATTCAATTTCAAACAACAACCAAACACTCAAAACAAACCAACAGTTATGCCGAATATCTAACAAAAACGAACAATAGCCCAGATTGAAAAAACATAGTGCAAAGACTGGTAGCAGCGTTGTCAGTATACTATTGCTGGGTGTGGTATCATGTCATGTGTCTTAAGCACGGTATTCAATTGTGGCAACACTATTAGGTTCAGGTTTGAGCTCACTTCAACGTATTTGTTTGAATTATGTTTTACGTCAGTTTTAGCACATTTTAGGCCATATATGACGTTAGTGTTTTTATGGTAGAGGCAGACCACTCTATTTGTCCTGGGTAGAACCAGTACTGTATACCTCTCGCAATCCGTAGGAATCAACACTTTTTACTTAAAAGTCGAGCTCCAAGTGGGATTCGAAGCCGCAGCAATAAGAGACAAGAAGGTTTACAACGAAACTAGTTAACTGGTTAACTCTTTGACCACGAATGCGCTATCACTACAACAAAGTAAATACTGTCGTGATGTGACTGAAAAAGAGTTAACGGCGACGTAAAACCCCATACATAAATAAACAGTTTGCTCAGCTTGATTTCTGTGTTATAAGAAAAAGTTAAATATATCATATTCTGCTGAACAGAAAGATAGCAAGTAAGATATTATTTATAATAAAAGGTAATGATAATGGAAATGTTTTTTAAATGAGGTGGAATCTTCTACGTTATAAATAACATAATTTTATTTCAGCAGTAAAACATATCTCCGTAGGTAAAATGCTATTCTTTTGTTGGTTAGAGCATAGTTTATGGCAGGAATATCTTTATTACACTGTCCTATTGTCAACCCTTTTTTGTATTTGTGACGTCATATGCCTTTATTCTTTGATAAAGCTTTCCGGCCATGTCTTGTCTCATGAACATGTTTATGTTTATTTAAATCGAAATCAATACGCAATAATAGATATTTACCATTCACATTTTGCAATATCTGTGAAAAGCGAGAGTAAGATTTTATTTGATGACGTAGACGACTTTGAACAGGTAAAGTAATCCACGGGTAAATGTATTTATCAATTATCTGGCAGTTCTTGTGCAGCTATACAATTCAGATTTACCTCATTTCCCCGTGCAGTCACGCAGTGTTAAATGTAGTATCTATGTCATGCAAATAATACTTATGTTTACATAAAACTTAGGAGCGGTTAAATATATGTTTCTTTCCAGGACTATCAAGAAATGTTCATATGATGTTTAAAGCTACAGAGTCTCTTTTTTAACTGGTAATAACTCATGTGTATGAATAAGTCACGTGTGAAGTAGTTTCAAATCGACGAACACCCAAAAAGGCGGTATAAAAGGCAGAAATCGATGCGTAAAATATCACCTTTTTATTTAGCCTTTGTACAGGAAACATCGATAAATATAAGGCTTCAGAATATATGTGAAAAAAAGAATACTTACCCGGTACGGGATTTGAACCACTGCCGTTATGATTTTAAGGCTTTATGGTCGTACGTTTAACCGCTAGACTATGGCTATTTATTGGTATGTTTTATCATTATTAACACAAAATAGCCATTACGTAATAACTAGCGCACACACACTCATCAAGCGCTAAATAATAAGTCGAGATATGGTTGTTTGGAGGCGGAATATTAGTTTCATAATGACAACATATAGTATTACTCCAGGCAACGTTAATTTACACGTCCGATAAGATGGACTATTTATGTATGGCTTCATCTTGAGTTGCATTCAAATATGTTAAGTTATTTTGCCTCATAATAAACGGTAGTTTGTATACCATTTTCTCAAGAAGCGTTATAGCTCAGTGGCTAGTAAATCATAATGTTACCTGTGTACCGATTTCGACATGAGCTGGTAAACATGAAGTTACAAATAAAGACACGCCTACAAAGAAGAATTGTTGATATAGAGACTCTGTAGCTTTAAGAGTTACATTTTTAATTGATAAAACTACAAAAACGGTGGCCATTCACCTTTAACATTGCCATTCATGTTTGTCCTTTTGCGTGTCTTTGGATCAACTGTGTTCTGTAAAAGCTGCATTTTCAGTCCGACATTTATTCTTATTATTCTTGAGTGTGTTGTCGTTCCATATTTATGTGTTTTTAGATGGAACGTAATCCATGTTAAATAGCAGGGGGCACTTTTTGCTGAATTACTGGTTTGGCAAAACATTATTGTTGGCTGGGAAGATATTGTGATTTATAATGCTGCTGGAAAGAACTATATCCTTCTCAACCAGATTGTATTTTATTTAACAGAACGTATATGCGTTCCATGCTTTAACGTACCGTGTACTGCGTACAATGATGACCAAAGACACTTATTATTTAAACCAGGACACGCATATTGATGCAGAAAGAGTATGTTTTTGTTTGATTAGTACATCAATCTATCTAAAAATATAGATTTATATTTGTAATACACTTAACTAGGAGATAACCATGGTAGGATTGTCTATATGTGGCGGTATGTCAGTGGTTTTACAGACCCAGTTGCGTGCAAGTGCTTTTTAAACGATGAATACTGAAACGAACGCAACCACTGAAATGCACGTCGTTTTTACAAATGCAAATTGTTTAAATTTGCGTTTTTAAAATTTCTTTATAAATTTCAAAATTACGTTTTGTTGCAGAGACAGTGTCTCTTACCGTCTTTCGGCTACTTTACTGAAGAGCTGCATTAAATTTAAGAATTATATAATTTGGGCGAAAACAATATATGTTTTAATCTTGGGATTGATTTTTAAACTCAGCTCGAACGAACGTAAATGAGTTTTCTCCGTTTGTGCATTTAAACGCACGCATTATGTTGCGACAGAATGAAAATACGAAAAAATGCATCGCGAAAAGACGACAGAAGGCCCCACGCGAAAAAAGAAAAGACGACAATATCAAATGGTGTCTTTTAGCGGCTGAAATGTCGTCTTTTCGTCTTTTCGCGTGGCGTTCTGTCGTCTTTTCGTCCATGAAATGTGTCTTTTCGTTCTGTCGTTCTGACGTCTTTTTGTTCTTTCGTCTTTTAGCGGCGAAATAACGAAAATACGACATGGCAAAAATCAGCCACCATATACTATAGCGCTTCCGCACTCCAGAAAAAAACCACCGTGAAAGCGTCGTTAAACCACTGTGAACATAAGCTGTCCTCCTAACAACCGAATACGTGCCTGGATCATTTCTTACCGAATACGTTGTTAGTATTTGCTGTCCGCGTTATATGACGTAACGTTTGGTTTCGCTTATGAACGTTTATCTGACATTCAGATTCACACAAAACTAGCGGAATATTAATATTCGTATTGTTATTGTTAAAATTAAAAATTGATATTATACTTATACTTTATCGCGATAAAAAAAATGAAACTTGATTATGTTTATTTTTGAACAGCTCCGTGAAACGGTCGTCTTAAATATGCTATTGAATCGAAAAGGGATCGGAGCTGCCAATACGTACTGAAAAGGGGATTCCATGAAAGCAACAAACACAAACAAGGGAGAAAAGTAGCAATCTCAGTTAATATGTCTGTTCATGAGAGGCAATTTTAAAAGGCAACGCCTCCCATGCCCCCTAGCACCGGCTTAAGCAGAATTCTACTTTAAAAAACGCAAATAATTAATACCAGTAATTCAGCAAAAAATAATTATGAGTGCATTATAACACATTTACTCGCTAACTTCTTCTAAACGTCGACTCACCGACTCTCGATAGATAATCAGACACATCCAGAATAGCATTATGAGCCAGATCTATCTCCGTTAATACACATCGGCTACTGATAGGTACTCGTGATTCTATACTAAAAGAAACAAGAAACGCAACTATATATTAATAATCAAATAACTTGGCGTGCATGCGCATTTAACTAAAAACTGTAATTCCTATATTCATATCTTTCCATGTGTTAAGACTTTTATTTATTATGAAGATCCACCTGCATAAACGAAAATGCAAATCTGATTGAACAAATAAAGACTTTAGTGAAAACTGCAAATAATTAATAAATCAGAATTTTTCTTATCCGAACTTGTTATTTTGTTAATGATACTGAATCCTTTATTAGGCTTACCTGCCCCCTTTTCCATTATTTGCCATCATGTTATTTTGCATTACAATGGAACACATCAACATATAGCAAACAGCACATTATGTACTATCCATGTTGTGATTGTTGAGGGTTAAACTTCTTATTGGTAAATTTTCATAATCGATTTATGTTTGTAAATAAATAAATAAATAAAGCCTCCCAATTTAAAATCATATTATTTGCACAATGAACATAATTATATATACATCCTGATACATCTACGAATTTACCTCTACGAAACAATACATAGCTGGACTATATACACGAAAGTTGAAAGCATTGAGACATAATCAAATTAATTGTAAATGTTTCCAACAAACACTTGAGGAAACCACATACACCACTGATTATCTCACTGTCACATGGTGATATACTGATGTCTGAAAACTCAAGGTTGATAAAAACATACCAACACGGGATCAGTCCCCATCGAATATCGCTTACATACAGTAAATAATCTATCTGTTTCGGTATACATAAAGAAGTTACGTATACACAAGTATATCACTGCTGGTACCTGTATCTATCCGCATTTTATTATGTAACACCAAAGATAAGTAGCACATACGCTCAGTACTTTTTACTTATAACTTGTAATTAACCGTTTATACTCCACTGCTTTCAGAGATAATGGAGAAAGTCTGAAAGATGAAACAAAAACAGGAAAGAGATTCCTGATTCTGCGGTTTTATTTCATCAATTGTCAACATTCCATCACTTGTAATACAAGTGGATTTTGAGAACGCCTTTGTTTTTGCAGTTGTTCGTCGTCTACTGTTCGGGGCGCTCGTTTCAGCAATAGGGTTTCAGCATTAACATGAGCAATTGTCTTAGTACATACATAAATTATATTTCATTAGAACTGAAATGTTTTTGGATACAAATTCTAAATAATTTTTTTCCAAATTGTTCATGCAGCAGAATCAAAAACATCTTTTGCATATGAAATTTTTTATTTCTCAATCGAATTAAAAAAGTAAGGTATTTTTATTTACCACTAAAAATGTCGGTTTCACTGATATACAACTTACTTAGCGCCCCAAACAATAATTACGTGGTACCGCCTTAATTCCATTAAGCGATGTGAAATCTTATTTTAGCAGGATTGTATAACAGATATTTCGACAATAAAACACGTTTAAAACATTTTTTACTGAAAAATGGGATACTATTAGCCTGTTTGCAATTACCTATTAAATGGTTTAATTTTACAATATGCAAACTTTTCAAGCCAAAATTAACGTTTTATTTCCCGTTTTCGCATCTTGGAGAAAGGTATGCAAGTTAATACTCGGTAGTCGATACATGTCTAACATGTCTAATATCTTGTAATAGTGCGCAGTTTATTATTATTTTTGTTAGATAGACAAACTTAAAAATAATGTAGATGGGATCGTTAACAATATTGACACTTTTAGCTTGACATATTGCTTTTATACCGGTAAAATGTGTATATACAAATAATAAATATATGATCTGGCAGGCCTGTTTCCAAAGTAAAGAACTGTGACACATGCCTTCATTTCTTTATAAAAATGTTAAGAAATACATTTGGTCAGTTTATTTCCGCTACTCTAGTTAAAGAAGAGATAAAATTCGAACTGGAAATGTAGCATTCGAGGACCACAGTCAACCGGCACGCACGCACGCACGCACGCACATACACACACAAACCAACAACATATAACTGTTTTGCTTTTTTAAAAAACAAAATTGTCCGTCAAAATATGAAAAACGACTTTGCGAACCACACCTTATCTTAAAGGGAGAAGTGGCGATCTGGAAAAGTGATCGCCTTTAATCTAATAAAAAAGGTATGAAAGGAGAAATTTGGAAATCGTCCAACACGTTAAATACAAAAAATATTGCAGTCTCGATTTGATTTAGACTGTTCATGACCAGTAGTGAAAAGTGCTTGCTACCGTTCACGCCCTCTAGCCTCAGGTTGAGCATAACTCAATATTAGTCATGTAAGTTTCACAGAAATTTAAGGCATCCCGAAGATAATTTGCATATGATGGTTAATATATTTGAACATAACCATAACGTGCTTCAATTTCAATCCTCCATGATGCCACTGAGTTTCGTCGGTGTGTTGTTGGGCAAGACACTTTCCCTTAGTCTCGTCCATCGGGCCGGGCGGTCTCGTATATCGGTCAATCCTCAGACTACGTTAAAAACGATATGAATCTATTCGATAATAAGAGTAGGGCACGGTTCCCGGATTCCTATGTATCCTTCCCCTCTATCTGGGGCGGCTCTAAATAACAAATACTGTGTTGATGAGCCATTAAAAAACATTCAACTTTCAATTTGATATTGAGAAGGATAACGTTTATGTCTTGATTGTTTATGGAAATGTTTTGTCTAGAAAACTCGATGACCAGGCTTTTTTGTTGGTTTAATCATGCATAATAATTCATAGTGGATATTTTTCTATAGATACTATAAACGTAGGTAAACAAGTAGTCGAACAGGAAACAAAGGATGCGATAGCAATACAATAAATGTTCGGCATTATGGTCACGCCACCCTGGAACAATAAGCGGCAAGAAGAGTCCGCCGGGGATTTAAACCAGGCTCTAGGGTTCACAAAATGTCACTCTTACCATAGTGTCACCCAAAGAAAACAGGAGAGTTTAAATAAACAACGCCAGGATATATACTTAAACAAACAAGGCAGCATTAATAGGCAACACGAGTAAAACACAAAGACGATCATACATATACGAATATTAAAAACCCAAATCCTAGAAATACGAAAACCAAGCCTGTGCAGTAAAGAGAAATAACTGTTATATAACTTAAATGACTGAAAATAAACATTAAACCTTACCAAAAATAAACATTAAACCTTACCAAAAATAAGTATAAAAGTCCAACACGAAATGCATCTTTCACAGTAAACCTCAAAACACGCAAAACGACAAATATTTTTTGGGTTTCTATTTAACTGCAGTGTACGAATTAGTGTTCCCGAGTTCCAAAAATAAAACATCAAAGTAATGCAGGAAATGATTGTCAGATTATGTGCGTGTTTCGTTTTAAGCGTTTTATTCAATCAAAGAAATGGCTGCACTTCAGTAAGTTTTGTTTTACTGTTTGTAGAAACTGACATATCACAATTGATACAAACAAATATTATATTGGAACATATTCAGGTGGAATGTCAAGACTCACAACGAAATTCTGCAGATAATGTACACTAATAAGCCATAGCCTAACGCGTAAATGAAAACAGCGCACATCCCTATATCTTCAAATTCATGTTTCTTCAAATCGCTCACTCCGTAACCAATATCTTGTTCCTTAGTTTTAGTCTTGAGATTGATTTTTAAACTCAGCTTGAACGAACGTAAATGAGTTTTCTCCGTTTGTGCATTTAAACGCACGCATTATGTTGCGACAGAATGAAAATACGACAAATGCATCGCGAAAAGACGACAGAAGGCCCCACGCGAAATAACGAAATGACGACAATATCAAATGGTGTCTTTAAGCGGCTGAAATGTCGTCTTTTCGTCTTTTCGCGTGGCGTTCTGTCGTCTTTTCGTCCATGAAATGTGTCTTTTTGTTCTGTCGTTCTGACGTCTTTTTGTTCTGTCGTCTTTTAGCGCTGCATTTGGCGTCTTTTCGTCTTGTCGTCTTTTCGTTCTGTCGTCTTTTCGCGGCGAAATAACGAAAATACGACATGTCAAGACACTCACAACGAAATTCTGCAGATAATGTACACTAATAAGCCATAGCCTAACGCATAAGTGAAAACAGCGCACATCCCTATATCTTCAAATTCATGTTTCTTCAAATCGCTCACTCCGTAACCAATATCTTGTTCCTTAGTTTTAATCTTGGGATTGATTTTTAAACTCAGCTCGAACGAACGTAAATGAGTTTTCTCCGTTTGTGCATTTAAACGCACGCATTATGTTGCGACAGAATGAAAATACGACAAATGCATCGCGAAAAGACGACAGAAGGCCCCACGCGAAATAACGAAAAGACGACAATATCAAATGGTGTCTTTTAGCGGCTGAAATGTCGTCTTTTCGTCTTTTCGCGTGGCGTTCTGTCGTCTTTTCGTCCATGAAATGTGTCTTTTCGTTCTGTCGTTCTGACGTCTTTTTGTTCTGTCGTCTTTAAGCGCTGCATTTGGCGTCTTTTCGTCCTGTCGTCTTTTCGTTCTCTCGTCTTTTCGCGGCAAAATAACGAAATACGACATATCAAGACACTCACAACGAAATTCTGCAGATAATGTACACTAATAAGCCATAGCCTAACGCATAAATGAAAACAGCGCACATCCCTATATCTTCAAATTCATGTTTCTTCAAATCGCTCACTCCGTAACCAATATCTTGTTCCTTAGAGCTTGCTTTAATCTGAGTATATAACATATTATATGCCATTTTATTTGACAAAATAAGCATTATTTACAGTGATTTATCTTCTAAAAGATTACTTTTGGGAGTTCATGTGTACGCAACGTAATTTCACGAAGGGCGAATTAGTTTATATTAGAACGTCAGAACATATACGCGTTCATATATAGTAAGTGATCGCGTATTGATTTTATAATCCTGTAAATGGTAATATATTCATATGTTTAAACATTAACACTACAGATAAAACTTTTAAAAAAGTAGTCATTGTGAACTTATATTAGGAATTATGTTCACCTTTGTGTAATCTCACTGAGACTGCATCTGAAACAGATAAATAGTAGAACTCAAATACTCCTGATAAGTTTTACATGAAACTTCATGCTTAATGTGGTTGCACATTTATCTAGGCAGTGCTACCATTGAATTATAAATGAAATAATTAGGAATAAAATCAATAACATGATTATCTCGAAAAATATTTGGTATATCAATAAAATCAATGCCCTTATTAAGATATAGCATGTTAAGAAAACGTCTGACGGGATCAGACTCCTTGTCAATATGGGGTGGTCGGAGAACATGCTGCGAATAGCTTTGAATTATGGAAATAGATTATGAAAAGGATATGTTTGAATGACAATTGTGTTTGCCCCTCGTCAATGAGCTTGGAACTATACGCCGCCGGACATTACCGGTTCAGTAAATATATCATGTCCACCGCCATATGCTTGCCATCTTCGGGTGGTTAAAATTCTGCAATATCGATTTTATGAATACTGAGTTCTGCTCAACCCGGGGATATGGGGCGACAACGGTAGCAAGCATATTTCACAACCATTCATGAACAGTCTCTCAGTCATACCGAGACAGCAAAATATCGTGTTTATCGTGTTCAGCCGTTTCCAAAGTTCCACTTTCATACTCCTGTTTTTAAGTGAAGAAATGGATTGAGAGTTTAGAAGACAAGAAATCCTCGAGTGCTTTCCAGACTAATTAGCAACAACTATATTGTCATATAGAAACCTTATTAGAAAACCTCAGGATGTATTCAGAATATTTAATATCAAAGTCATAATGGAAGCATAATTATAACACGAGTCGAGACGAGTAATTGCTGCTGATATAGACATGGTTTCCTTATATATTAAAACCGGAGTGTTATTTCATTATCTTTTGCAAATATAGACATAAACATCAAACAGGAAAAACAGCATTCAAGGACGACAGTCAACCACAAACACACACAGAAAAAAAGAACAAATTTAAAGATGAATAAAAAGCCAAATAAGAATTCACAAACACAAAAGGGTTAACAACAGGGCTACCGCCTTAGAACGATCAGTGACTAAAAAGGCCACTTGAGGTTTAAACCAGGTTCTAGGGTGCACCAAACCTCACACTAACCCTACTGTCAAACCAATCAAACGGGACAGTGTAAATAAAGAAATTCCGCCATGAACTATTCTCTAACCAACAAGGCCGTATTAATAGGCAATATAAGTAAAAGACACGTTTATGATATTCATGCGGGATGCTGTTTCATAATACACGAACCTGCTGAATATTGCTCTCCGATACCTTTGTGGAACTAGTGTAAGTGTGGCATTTCAGATCACTAAGACCAGTGAAAATTGGACATTAGCCTTTTGTGACATTGTGTTTGGTGTTATTCATATATACTACAATAATTTAAAGTGGATATACACGTCAGCCATGAAAAGTGTAGCATTAACAGAACAAAGTCCTCCAAAAACATGCATTAACACGTTACAATTACAAGGAAAACCCCCACAAAATATGCGACATGAGAACATGAACTGTTTGACAACATGAGTACCGCATTAGAACGGTTAGCGGCGAACTAAGAGTAGACTGGACTGTCTTTTGAAACGTGTACTATGCCGATAAGTGCAACAATTAGGTACATTACAGTCTCAACTAAGAGTTTGTGAGTTGTATGTTTACTTAAGTATTTATGCGGGATTTATATTAGTTTTCACTAAACCTCACACTTACCCTACAGTCATCCTTATAAAAAGGGACAGTGACAATACAAATATCCCCGCCATGAACTATTCTCTAAGCAACAAGGCAGCATTAATAGGCAATATAAGTAAAACACATAGATTCTCGTATATATATATAAATACAAAAAGCAATATCCTAGAATGCCACAAAGAAGATACTCAGTGGATTGTTAGAAACCAGAGCAACAATAAAGAGTATGATAATGGACCTTTGGAAACGGCCGAGCACGACACATACGAAATATTGCAGTCTCGGTTTGATTGAGACTGTTCATGAGCGGTAGTGAAATATGCAACTGAGTATAGCTGTGTGCGGTTGAATGCTTAAATGTGATCCCACATAGGACCTATAATTGTATGTATGTATGCGTTTATATGCTAATTTTGCCTCCAGACGAGTGAGATATGATGCAGAAATACAGTTTATCAGCGTTCCTTTTTAGGAAGTGAATGCATACATTTGATTTCTGTGTCTCTCAGCATAGCTAGGCACCCTGCCGTAGTTCGTCCGAAGGTTGTTTGTCCTTGGTAGTTCGCAAATATTTCTCCCTATATGCAATTCTGCTTTGTGAACGTGAATCTCTTACGAGATCCCAAATTTCAAAAGTAGTTGTGGTGAGTTCAAATTATCTCCCTTTAATATATTTACTGAATTCACAGTATCCCCAAGATCCGGAACCTTTCATTGTCACTGCCTTAATATAACTGTGTGTGATTGAATGCTTAAAAGTGATCCCACTCATATGAGCTATAATTGAATATATGTATGCGTGTATATGATAATTGTGCCTCCAGAGGAGTGCGTTATGATGTAGAGATACGGTTTATCAGCGTGTGTTGCAACTATCTTTTTTAGGAAGTGAATGCGTAAGTTTGATTTCTGTGTGTCTCTCAGCGCCCTGCAGTAGTTCGTTCGAAGGTTGTCTGTCCTTGGTAGTTTGTAAATATATATATATATATATATATTAATTTGTAGTCGTTTGCTTGCATACATTTTGTAATGTTACTTGATCTTTTTGTTTCATTTATTTTGAAAAACATTGTGTGTGGGGATTTGTGTCACAGTTCTTATTAACGTTATACAGGATGTATTTTGTGACTATTTTATTAGATTCAGTTCTCATTTTAACGTTTCCATCTGCATCATAAAAAACATGTAAGAAAAGAGAATTTCCTTCATTTTTATTTTTTTTCCATCAATATAAAATTTAATAAATGTAAATATATTCGCTCCTCACATAATTTTGATTTGCTGCACTGTAATCTCGTGACATTATTTATTTTCATAAAATTATACATTTTACCGGCAACATTTCATGAAAATCAAACATGATGTATTTCAAAATTTACCATCTGGTACTGCTCTTTTGAAAATGTTCGCACCTAGTATTTACAGCTAAAAGTCACAGACTCGGCTTGATGTAATAAACTGTTTAAATACTGTTATATCATGCTATTATTGGAACCATTATCGTACTGATCCTTTTCTACCTCTGACTCCAAGTGGGTACACTTATTGATACAGACAGTCTTACTTAGTGCCGTTGGACTGTTTTCTTTATTATCTTTTATTTTAGATAATGTTCGACTCGTCTATAAATAGTTTTCTTTTCCCAGATTTTAAATTAGTTCTGTTTTGCGTTCAGGGTATTTGGGTTTAAGGGGGAAAGCTGGGATATTCGACTACGCCCCTGGATATAGGGGATGAAATGAAGATACAAATATTGCTATATCAACCGCCATATGCTTGCCATCTTCGGGTTCGTTAAAATTCTGTATTGTTGATTTTTATGAATATTGCGTTCTGCTCAACCCGGGGTTAGAGGGCAAGAGCGGTAGCTGGCATATTTCAATACCGCTCATGAATAGTTTCAATCAAACTGAGACTGCAATATTTAGTATGTGTCGTGCTCGGCCGTTTCCAAAGGTCCATTTATCATACTCTTTTTTATTGATGGTAGGATGATCCATTTGAAGCTTTAATTTTCGCCAAACACTTCCATCCGAAGTCAAACAACTATCTTCTAAACGTTCAACATTTTCCCATGAGCTTCTATAATTCCTCGAGATCAATTTTGAAAATGTTCGTAAATCCACTTTTGCGTTTAAATAGCATTGAAATGCTAAGATCTTCCGACAGTATACACTTTCACCTGCTTGACAATAACTGCTGATTGTATATAGTCGACATCAATAAATTCTGAAAAGGGGTGAGCAATATTTGAGGTAATAGAAATTGCAACACACCTAACGCCATCTAACACCGACTTAAATATACCATAGCTGTATATAAGGGTAGCGGTAGTGTATCTATAGCAACTGGGAGCGGTGTAACGCTTGGTTTACTACCAAATTCAATCTCGCGAAACATGCATATAAACCCGTAAATTAAGAATTTAGCTCTAACACAGAAACAAAGAACAACTTTAAAGAAAACACTTTTGCTTTTGCATCATCTGTCAGATTGAAACGTAAAATGGGCGGTCTCGGGTATTGGAGTACCTCCTTTGAACATGTTAAAGAACCAATATATTCGTTAGTAAGATAGGGCATGTTCTGAGACTCATATATAGTGGTTCTAAATATATATGTGTTAATGAACTGTTTGATGTTATATATATTAGATCATAATTAACACAGGAAGAAACTAGAATTTATTTATCTGCAAATAAGTATGACAATGAAAAGCGGCTCCGTTTCTTATATAATAAGTGGATAGTATATATACACACATACGCCCTTAAACGCAAGTTAGAAACAGCAACTACGATGTAGTACTGTTAAAATAATTTATCAAAGAAAATGGGTACGGTTATGTTCCGCCATGAACGTGAAGCAATCTTTTAATGTTAACCTTGTCCATCCGTCCGTTCTCCCGGACGTCCGTCCGTCCGCACGTACTGAAAATGTTTTAATTCAAGCGTTTCCTTCAATCCAATTCTCACACACAGGAAGCCATTTTAAACTTCATATATGTTGACATATACTAAACGTCATTTTGTTCCTAATAAAATTAGATCAATGACCTTTACCTACATTTCGCAATTAATGTACCTTGAAATGTTGCATCAAGTTTTACATTCGTGTTTGGTAACATTTAATCCTCAGATAACATAGCCATTTACTTTTAACGATTCACATATGTTTGTATCTAGATGCCAGCTGTATGTTCTGAATCACCTGCACCTATGTTCTGCACATATTTAATTTACATTAATGCCTAAGTCTTGTACATATTTAATTTACATATATTCAAATTGTGCGTTAATTTCTTTTCCGACACCAGAAGCTGCTGAGAATATAATGTTCACACACGACAGCAACACGTTTGTAACAAAAGGAGGTCAATTTGAATGAGCTTTACCTATTTTTTCGCATTTCGGTTATGTGAAAAAGGATTCTTTAGATGTTTACGTTTACGTGTTTTATCAAGTCATTTACTCAAATACCGAATAACAATACATGCTATAAACTTCATAAAAATACATCTACATATCAGCTGTGTGTTCCTACAAAAAGTTCAATAAATAGGTCCTAGACTTACTTTTCATACTCTGTTATTTTATTTCTCCCACACTAGCAAAGAAAAGTTTATAAGTCCAACAGGAAGAGTAGCATTCACAGAATGCAGTCACTCCAACAGCAAGTCCAAGAAGCGTGAGAGGTGTTATATCTTATTATTACCTCCCATGAACAGACTCAATACAACCGAATCTGCTACTTTTCTCTCTTGTTTGTGTTTTTGCCTTAAGAGATCACCTTTTCAGTATTTATTGACATTCACACTAGCGTGTGTTAAGTGCTGTGTGGCGGCCGTAAAAAGTCGCCCCGACTGCAAATCAGTAGTGTTATAATTAATTAGTCCTTTGGGATCATCAGGCCCATTCTTTGTTAAGACGGTGCTCGGAGGCTTGAGATGTGTTGCATCTTATTATTACCTCTAATAAACAGACTCGATAAAAGTGAGTGTGCTAATTTTCTCTCTTGTTTGTGTTTGTTGCTTCCAAGGGATCACCTTTTCAGTATTTATTTACAACGGAATTCAAATAGTACATCACCAACACATTCAGTAAAAACGCACATCACAAACATATAATGTTTGACAACAGGGGTACAGCTATGGAACGGACAATGGCAAAAGGGACCACCGGGGAGTTTAACTTGTTTGACTTGTCTGAAGTCAGAGCATCAAGGGAAACCTGTTAAGGGAACGACAAAACGGAGTGAAGTACAATCATCAAACGGTTCCCGCCTTAACGGGACAATAAAAGACACACTAATTACGTTCACAAACATTACACAGTAAACATTATTAAATATATACTACTTAAAAGCAAGATTGTTTGACGAAATTCAATCTCGGTACAAAAAACTTAGTACCGCTTCGTAAGTTTGAACTCGCAGCCTAATCTAAAATTTCACTGGCGGATAATAATAATGACCGCGCAATAGTCAACGACGCTCCCACCTTACCTAAACGGGCCATACCGATTACGCAATATATAATATATAGAAAACCTTATGCACTAATGGAAGTCATGTGATCAGATAAAAAGGTAAATAATGTGGTCCCACATTATTTACAAATAATAATTAAAACGTTTTTTTTCAAACTCACGAATGTATTACTACAGACTTATCAGGGTCTATGCTCATGTTTTCATGTATACATTTCACTGTATAAAAGTCAGGCAGTTATTTGGTCATGCTCAATATCTGCTTACGTACGGACAGTGTCCCTTTAAAGGATTTAGGAACACGAGGTCATAGAGTCCACCGCCCATCCGGTCGTTGCACAATCAAAGAGGATAGTATAATTGCAAACTGTAGAAGGGTCTACAACTAAGCATGTAGTGCATACAATATTCACACTTGATACACATTAAGCGGTGCATCCTTATGCCAATGACATATTTGCTTGTGTTTACAATGTTTACTACTATCTATTATGATCCTTAAAACAGTACCAACCGTCAGTTATTACAAGGTCATGGAATCATTACTGTTTTACAATGGTTACTACTATCTATTATGAATCTTAAAACTGTACCAACCTTCAGTTATTACAAGGTCATGGGATCATTTCTGTATTAGAATGTTTACTATCTATTACGAACCTTAAACCGGTACCAACCTTCAGTTATTACAAGGTCATGGGATCATTACTGTTTTACAATGTTTCCTACTATCTATTATGAACCTTAAAACAGTACAAACCTTCAGTTATTATAAGGTCATGGGATTTTTGCTGTTTTACGATGTTTACTACTATCTATTATGAACCTTAAAACAGTACAAACCTGCAGTTATTACAAGGTCGTGGGATCATTACTGTTTTACAATGTTTACTACTATTTATTATGAACCTTAAAACAGTACAAACCAGGTCATGGTATAATTACTGAGTTTATGTTTTTATACATTAGACGACTTACTTATCCTTCATCAAAATTAGACATAAAGACATAAAAGTCGAACATTAAATGTCGCATTCAAATTTCTCCTTTCATACTTTTTTTTAAAATGAGAATACCGCATAAACCAGTGGTACGAGGTATGAGAGGTGTTGCACATTTAATTACTTCTCATTAAAATACTCAATAAAGCCGAGCCTGACTTTTTACTTTCGTGTTTATAGGGATCCCATTATCCTTATGTATTGATATCCTCACTGTTTGTGAAACACCCCGTTTAACAAAATCAATGTCTCTAAACATAGTTCATTTAAAACAACTGATATTGTGATTACTTAAAACAAGTAGTTGAAAGTCACGTTGTTTTAATAATGCTCCTAAGTATACACAATAACACACACATCCACACACATTCAAGGACAGAATACCGATTGGTTCCATAATGCACTAGAACACTGTTTACAGAGAAGACTACTAACAACAGTAAATTATAACTGTTCAGAAAACTTAATTCCATTATCGGTTAGAATAAACAACATGAGCAGAAAGATTTCCCTACAAGTGATAGATAGAGTCTGGTCTCAGCGAGTTGGCTTATTTAAACACCGAGATGGGCGTAGCCCATCGAGGTGTTTAAATAACCAACGTGCTGAGACAGACTCTATCTTTTGTGTAGCATGGTATACTTAGTAACACTGTGACGTAATAGTGACCGTACTCTAAATTCCAATATCCGGTAGTTGTAGTACGGCTTAGCCACGCCCCTTTAGTTACCCTAAATTAAACGATTTAATGCTCTGCATTCATCAAAGAAAATGTCACCGACCATGCTACAATATGATATTATAAATTAAACTTTAAAATGCAGTTTTTTAAGTAAAGAGTTGGAATAAGTGATTGAATTTTAAAAAGAAAGAAAACAAAAGAGAAAAAGAAGACGAAAAAGGGGAATTTGAAGATAAAAAAAGGAAAAATAAATACATATTATTAAATGGTTATGAACAGAAAATTAAAATGTATCCTATACGGATAGCTTGTATACGTCTAAATGATTATTATTTATGAATTCATTTTAAAGCAAACATGAGCTTTTGCACGTTGTTCACTTCGTCCTTTAAGGTCGCAGAAGTTTATTATTCTCACATATTATTTGCATTGTTACAGTCATTGTTTTTATTGTTGTTAACATGCCAAAATGTATCGCTTTCAATTTGATTGTCTACAAGAGACAACAACAGATAGTCTTTTAATTCAGGAGTCGTGGTAATGACTTCACAATCGATTATCACGTTTTGTTTATTTGAGTCTCATCATTGGCCCAGACATTGTTTGCGTTACTGATAATGATTTATATTGTTCACAACTCGAATACAAAATGGAAAATATGAGCTTTTGAGGAAACAATATATAAAGTCTCCTCACAGAAATCGTTTAGGTTATTCAAGACACTGAGTGGTTCCTTTATTAGTACGAGCAAGGCTAAGAGGTGCAGTTTTTGCAATTATTTATCTTGCAAGTCTACCGTTGAATCTGCTATTAATGGAGGAATTTTTAATGTATGTCTAGCTTCAAATGTTGATTGCCGTACATCTCACATCATTTATGTTTTGACTTGAAATACAACTTATTGTGGTATACAATGTTGGACAAACATGTCAATCTTTAAAAGTTCTCTTTCGTGAACATAAAGATATAGAGGATATATGTTTGCTTTGAGTATAGGATTTATTTTCATCGAGAAGTGAGAGCACTTATATTTTCAGGAGTGCTTTAGCACGAGTGTTTTCTCACTTCCAGATTAAAATAAATCCTATATTCGCGACAAACCAACAAATATTATATTTATTATATACTCACAGCCTGAAAAGTTATGCAGAAACAATATAATGCGCCAAAACAATGACGTCAATAACGCCAACAACGTAAACAACGTCAACTGTTGCATGACGTCATTTTGAGTGAAAATATGTTATATATTTTATATGTGAAATGAAAACAATAAAAATAGAAGGTTTTATTTAAATCATAAAATCCACTATTTTACTGGAAAATATAATAAAATGCGGGTAACCCTAAAAAGTAAAATCAAAAATACTTGTCCCAACACTTTCGTCATTCAGGTCACACTTTCAGTAACGTTACGGTCTAAACGGTCGAATTTATAATGTATGATAATAATGCTAGTGAAAGCATTAATATAAAAGCTAGACAAACTGCAAAACAAAAGTGGATGAAAACCTTTCGGACACCATACCCAATGTGATTTAATGTTAACATGTATGAAAAAGGAAATATTTCAAAAGATCCTTATAGTGACATTTTTTTTGTATTGTCTATTCGAAAGCGTAACTGCAGGTATCATGGTGGTAGGCGTAATGGTAATATCAAACGTAAATCGCGTGTAACTATACCAGTCTGGAAAGCACTCTATGCGTTCACAACTTATCTCTTTGTAAGTGTCTTCTCTTAAGTTGATTAAAGACGAAGCAGATACAGTTTTTCTTAGTACAGATCCTTTGTATAACACTGCTTCTATAATTGAAAGTTACACCCACAATTTTCTTCGACCTCCGATTTGTCTATTCTATTCTTAAATATTTCAAAACTTCAGAAATTCCTATAGTTTATTAGAAGTATAAAACAAATTACAAATATTATTTTCAACTAAAGCAAAATAGTTTCTGACCTTGACATAGTAAATAATACTTAAGGAATGTGATTTTAAACATCAAAATTGTGCTATGCTCCAGCAGGTCATGTCATCATTGGTAATTTGATATTGTAGATAAATGTATTCGGCATTTGTTTTCAAAAGGTTCTAAGTATAGATGACCTTCAGCTATTGATTTTATGTTGTGCTCAGATCGTCCAATCCATTGAAGAATTCAGTAAAAAATGATGTCGTAGAGATTATGCCCACCCAAACTCTCTTTCTGCTGGAAAAAAAGGGAAGTATTCAACGTATAGAAAGACGTATTAACTTGCTTTTCGTATAGTGCTACCCCTTCCGAGACCTATATTTTCATTTCGTTATTTAAAATGGGATTTCCAAGCATTTCATAATTATTTCCTGCTGATAAAGCAGCTAGTAATGTAATTATTGCTTGCCGCATACTTTACGTCAATGTTTTATCTCTGTTGTTTCAACACATATCTCTCGTTGTACTACTTTCAAGGATGGGATAGACGAAAAGAAAAACAAACTGCCAACTATGTTATGGATTGTTCAATTAAATAAAAAGTTTTAACAAGTTTTCCTTCAGATTCTCATGCCTGCACCACTACAAATATCTGTAAACTTTTAACTTCTTGCTACTTTTCCTGTTCGATTTTTATATCTACTTTTACTGCCGTTAATGCTCACGTTAAATAATATTGTGCTAAAGCTTATGAAAACTCTGTGATTAATTTGTTTTGGTCAATTAAAAATTCAGGAGACGTTCTTGATAATGTTTGCAATAAACGTCAGTTTTCTATAAGCACCTGTGACTTCTCAACACAATATACAATCTTACCACATCATATTATCAAAGACAAGCTTATTGTTCCCATTTAAACAAACTTTCGCTTGCCAAGATCTTAAAGAACTCCTTTTCCTATTAGACACTAGTTTCATCAGGTATGTAACTACCGTTTACAGACAATTTGTTAGTATCCCTATGGGTACTAAGTATGCAGAACCTCTTGTCACAGATGTGTTCTTGTATTGCTTTGAAAAAGATTCATCCTGAATCTTTCATCCGAAACACAGGTAGATGTAATTAAAGCCATTAATGACCGTTCTCGGTATCTAGATTTTCTGTTTTACTATGGTTAATACTATTTATCATGAGGAACATTCAACAAAGCTGACATTACTGATACTGTTGCTTAGTGGTGTCAGAGCACAATTACACACATGGCTGTATGGGATATTAACTAAAAGGAACGGCTGCAGAAGTTAGGGTAAGAGTGATTCATTTTACTGTCTAGAGGAACTGACGTTATAATTGATAGAAACAAATGTTATATTGGAACCCATTCAAGCGGAATTTCAAGACATTCACAGCGAACTACTGCAAATATTGTACATAAACTATAGCCTAAAGCACCAATGAAAACAGCGCACGTTCCTGTAACTTCAAATACATGTTGTCTCAAATCAGTCACTCCGTAACCAATATCGTATTCATTAGAGCATGCTATAATCAGAGTTTATAACATATTATATGGCATTTTATTTGACAAATTATTGAGTATTATGTACAGTAATTTATCTTCTAATAGATTACGGTTGGGAGTTCATTTGTACGCAACGGGAGAAGGGTGAAAGTAATAACTATGACATTAGAACGTCAGTACATATATAATATCCTTGGTCATGCTCATTTTCTTAATATCTTTGTTAAACTTGTTAAAAGGTTGATCAAAAAAGGTTATGACCCTATCATTTTGCAACGCCCTGCATGTTTGGTGGTGGACCGTTTTACAGATCGCCATTATGCTTTCCTCTTTAGTTGTACGTTGACGGGACATGGTGTGGACCCTAAGATGACCTCTAACTAAAGCCAAAAAGAACGGTGATGTTTGATGTTTGTCTACAATCTTGTCTTGTCATGCCCTCAATGGTTTATTCTCTTGTTGCTCTGACTTTTCACAAACATGAGATGTAGGGTCCTATAGAAACCACAGCTTCCAAACGCAGTGACATCGTAGGCCCGCACTGCACAACAAACAAGGAGCAATATTTAATTAATTATACAATGAAAAATACAAAATACAACATAAAGGGTGGTGTAAACAGGGTTATCGACTTGGAACGGTCTGTAGGCAATAAAGCCTACAGGTTAGCTTGAATAGATGGTGCATGCATGTGTACACAATCCTCGCTAGTATCCTGTATTCAGGGCCCAAAAAGACAAGACAGTGTAAACAAAACTACATCCCATCAACAGGAATTCTCTAACAATAAAGTCCACATCTAGAGAAGCTAAATGATTTTGTGTTTTATAAAGCTTTACAACAACATCTTAGCGTTTCTTTTAAATACTAAGATGTTATTGTTAAGCATGTTAAGCTATATAAAATTCAAAATAAGAAACATCTCAGGATGTATCTATCCAGAATTGTATTGAGCAATAAGTACCTTCTTTGGGGCTTTCTAGGCTATTGTGTTTTGTATTTATATACACACGAGCATCTATGTGTATTACTTATATTGCTGCCTTTTTGGTTAGAGAATAGTTCATGGCTGGGATTGCTTTATTTACACTGTCCCGCTCTATTGGGATGACAGTAGGGTAAGTGTGAGATTTGGTGCACCCTAGAACCTAAATATGGTTACATATTTATCTAGGTAGTACTACCCTCGCTCGAATTATAATACATACTTGATCAAACAGTATGAGAGTGGACCTTTGGAAACGGCCGAACACGAAATGTGAATTAGTCAACAAAAACATGACATTGAGTATGACATTGGTTCACTACACACTTTATCAAGTTAGCTTTTAATATTCGAGTATAGCACTGCCTAAATAAAAAATGTAAACTTCGAGTTACATGTACATGCAAACATATTCAGGAGTATTTTATAAGTTTACCTCTGTTAATGCATTTTAACGCCCCCATTGATAAATATAATTTGTGGACTTGTACTGATGTTTGCAGAGCCTTATCTTTTCTTCTGGATAACATCTTTATAAGATACGGTAAGACTATTTACCGCCAGGTTGTTAGTATTCCTATGGGTACTAACTGTGCGCCACTTGTTGCAGATTTGTTTTTGTACTGCTATGAAAGAGATTTTATGTTGAGTTTGTCACCTGCTAGCCAGGGTGAAATTATTGATGCCCTTAATAATACTTCTCGGTATCTTGATGACATACTCAGTATTGATAATCCGTTCTTTGCTCATATGGTTACTAGCATTTATCCACCAGAGCTCACGTTGAATAAAGCCAACAGTTCGGATACAGTAGCAGCATTTCTCGATCTTTATCTCTCGATTTCAAATGATTGTATTCATACTAAAATCTATGATAAGAGAGATGATTTCAATTTTAACATCGTTAACTATCCACACCTGGATGGAGATGTACCTCGTGCTACCACATACGGGGTGTATATCTCCCAGCTCATTCGATTTGCTAGAGCGTGTAATGATGCTATATACTTCAATGATCGAAATTAAGTTATTACAAGTAAACTTCTTCCGCAGGGTTTTCGTTATCACAAACTACTTAGAACTTTCTCTAAGTTCTACCGCCGTAACGAGGGCCTGCTGGAAATGAACAACACCAACCTTAAGACACTTCTGCGACCAGGCATATCATAACCCTCCTTTTATGGAGATGTGGTCTATAAACTTCGAAAATTAAAGGGGTCTGACGGGTTTCCTGACCGCTTTACAAATTTAATCAGGAAGTTCGTCAGAAAAGGATATAACCCTTTGGTTTTACAGCGCACTGCATGTTTAGTGATTGACCCCTCTACAGTCAGTCATTACGCTTCAATTTTCACTTGTGCGATGACTGGACTACCTCTTGGGACTCTATGATTGTACCTACTGAAACACCAACTAAGGGAGATGGGTGCATGAGCTTTCGTCCCTCTGGTTTTCTGGTCGTACCCTAGATTGGTTTTTTCTTTAGCTGCAACTACTATTGTTGTTCAGTACGATTCTTGATACATCCGGAGATGTTTATTATTTTGTATATGTTTCTTTAGTTAGTTTCTCAGGATGTGGACTTTTTTGTTTGAGAATTCCTTTTGATGGGATGTAGTTTTGTTTACACTGTCTTGTCTATATGGGCGTTGAAGACAGGATAATAGCGAGGATTGTGCGCATATAATATCGATTCAAGCTAACCAGTAGGCCTTATTGCCTACTGAACGTTCCAAGTCGGTAACCCTGTCTTCGCCACCCTTTCTGATGATTTTTGTCTCTTTTATTGTATTTTCAAGTCCTTGTTTGCAATACAGTGTGGACCTACGTTGCCATTGCGCTCGGACGCTGTGGTTTCTATAGGACCCTCTATCTCATTTCAACGAGATTCCACAAAAGGGACATACTTCCTAAAACTTATATCAAACATATTCACATTTTCAGATTGTGTTTATAATACATGTTACATCATGCATGAGATAGTGTTTGCATTGATTGCAACATCCTATGTATGTTCTCATATTAAAGTCAATGTCATACATAATCATATACTGAGATAGTGTTACTGTAAATGCAACATCCTATATAGGTTTTCATATTAAAGTCAATGCCACATCATACGTATACAACTTCAATACTTTATTTATTGGCAAAGTGGGTTGGAATTGAACTTGGGGTGTGCGCGTGCGAGGGCGTGTGTTTGTATGTGTGTGTGTGTGTGTGTGTGTGCGTGTGTGTGTGAGGAACATATGTATATGAAAATGAAACATTGAAATATGGCAATTTGTAACGTCCCTTTGGTCATGTAAATGTATTGTAATTATCTAAGGTCATTTTAAAAGTAAGCGGTAACAAGAAACATTTTTCTGGATTGTTGCTGTATCGACTATTAAATTTATTCTGACAGGGGAAAGATACACGTCGATGGCAGAAACATACACGTCGATGGCATATCCACAAATTATTCAAGAGTTATGAAAAAAACACAAGGTCTAAATTTAACCCTTACATTTATCATGAACATACACATTTAAACGGAAAGATACATGTTTGGGCCTCATTCTGAAATGGAAATGTGAATCGAAGTATACGTGATTCTCAAAATTGATTCTATACAATTTAAAATAATTGAAAGATTGCTTGTAAACTTGAAGAAAGTTATACAAACAAAGTGACTATGATTTGATTTATTTAAGAACAAACACATGTTTTATTAAATGCACACAAATGACAAAAGACACCACAGCAATAAAATGCAGTAAAACCATATCTCCGCACCGCACTTTAAACTCAAATAGGAGCATACTTAAAATGTCAATGAAATGGACAATACAAAACATAAAGAGTGGGGAAGTCAGGGTTACCGACTTGGAACGGTCAGTAGGCAAAAAGGCCTACATGTTAGCTTTACTCGAGTTTATGTGTACACAACCTCTTTATTATCCTACCTTCAACGCACAAATAGACAAAACCGTCTAAATCAAAATTACATCCCATCAAAAGGAAATATCTAACAATCCAGAGGAATTAGCAACAATACACTTATTGTATTAGCAACAATACACTCGTTGTAAAGATATATACAAAAAACATAATTAGAAACACTTCAGAGTGTATCCAGAATGAATATATCTATATTAAAATCATAATGTAAACGTACTGCAGTGTGCACCTGAAGCATACGCATAAACAAATCGCGAGACGAGTAATTACGTGGGCCAGCTGATGTACACATTGTTGCTTTATATATATATAAACCGGAGTGATTTTTAAAGATACGTTTATGGTATTTATTGGAGTGCTGTTTCATCACATAAACTTGCTGGCTATCACTCTCCGATACCTTTATATAACTAGTGGAAGTGTGGCATTTCAGACCATTAAGACTAGTGCAAATTGGGCATTAGCTTTGTTGACAGTCAGTGTGTTTGAAGTTGTTTATATACACCACCATAACTACAAGTAGATAACACGTCTAACAGGAAATGTGTAGCATTAACACAATGACGTCTACCAAAACATGCATTAACACCATTAACATTTCAAGGAAAACAGGAAGCAAAACGCGCGACATCACAAACATAAACTTGTTGACAAGAAGTGTACCGCATTAGAACGGTTAGTGCCAAACCGAGATTAGACTTAACATGTGTTTGACTAATTTGCACTAGTCCGGTCCGTGCACAATTTAGGTTCATTAACGTCTGAATTAAATGCTTGCAATTTGTATGCTTACTTGTTTTGGGCTGAATTTAGCCATATTTCAAGTCTACCAACACTGTTCTCCCCAAACAATTGACATGTTAACCTCTGATATTCTAGCTTTTGACATGGTTTTTATTCGATGCAATGTAAAGTGGACGTGTGTAGAAATTTATAGTCGCTTGCTTGCTTACATTTCGTAAAATGTTACATTTGTGTTTCATTTATTTTGGAAGACATGTTAGGTGTGTATTGGTGGTTTCACAGTTTTTATTTACGTCTCCCTCTTGTTCTGTTCTAGATATTTTGTGACGCTTTTCATGAGATTAAGTGTTCATTGTAACGTTTTCATCTAAAGTTATAACTTTTTTCATTTATTGAACTTATATAAATGTAATTTATTCGTTCCTCACCAACATTTGATTTACTGCACTATAGTATCGTGGCATAATTTATTTTCGTATAATTATGCATATTTCCTAATATTTACAGATAAATACATTGTTTCAATATGGTTATACCATGCTATTATTGAAACCAATATAGTACCGATGCTTTATACCCCAAACTCCAAATTGACCCAGACAGTGTAAATTAGTGCATCTGTTTTCTCTATTATTTCTTTATTTTAGATAATGGTCGCCTTGTCTATAAATAGTTACACGTTGTGTCGCATGTTGTCTTTTTCCACATTTTAAATGAAATCTGATTTGCTTTCAGGCATTTGGGGTCGAGGTAAAAGCTGGTATATTCGACTTAATGATGGTAGGAGGATACTTGTGAAGCTTTATTGTTCGTCAAACAACTATGTTGTCAAATTTCTACATTTTTCTGACGTTACCCATGTGTTATATAATTCTTCGTAATCAATTTTGAAAATTTTCCTAAATTCACGTTTGCGTTCAAATAGCATTGAACTGCTTAGGTGTTCTGACAGTATTCACTTTCATCTGCTGGACAATAACTGGTGATTGTCTGCAATCGACATTAATCAATTCTGAAAAGAGGATCCGCTGGAAGCAATTGACACAAACAAAAAAGAAAAGTAGCATATTCGGTTTCATTGAGTCTGTTCATAAAAGGTAATGTAAAGCGCAACATCTCTCACGACTCCAAGCACCGGCTTAAGCGATATTCTAGGTAATAGAAATTGCAACACCTCTCACGTCCTCTAGCACCGATTTAAAGCTGTATAGTGGTCGTGTAAGTATATCAAATTGGAACGGTTTAACGCTTGGTTGACTACCAATGTCAACAAATACACACTCATTCAGTGTCAAATATGAGAGCTTATGCATGACTTTCAGATTAACAATCACTACGGTTTAAAATTGGGCTCATCCAATCAGGATTGACAATAACTACGAATTAACATTTTTGCTGATACAATCAGTTGGTCAGCAATGTTATTTATATCGATAAGTTGTGAGCATGGTAAATATAACTCCCCAGAAAATATAGGGCACCAATTCCAACATTAGAACAATATACGTTGAATATATACTGTGTATGTTTTGTTGAAATAACATTGAGCAATAACCCGAAGTACATTATTAAGCGAACAGACAGTTACAATGAAAAGTAGCATTTCGTCTGGGGCAGGGCCAAATGTGACCCCAGGGCTACATGTAATATATGAGAGCTGTGTGCCTTGTGGTTTTAGAGAAGATGTTTTAAGCTTTTTCCTGTACAAGTCTATGTACAACATGTGACCCCAGGGTAAAGGACCATAAGAGTATAGTAACTGCAAAGTATTAAACCTCTGTCTCTTGTAGTTCGAGATAAGATGTTTTTCAATGTTTTCCTATATAAGTCTATGTTAAACTGTGACCGTGGGGCGGGTCCAAATTGACCCCGGGGCGGGGCCAAATTGACCCGAAGGTCACCATTTGAAAAAACTTGGTAGAGGACCATACGCTTTCAGCAAATGCAAAATATTAAACCTCTGGCTCTTGCACTGAGTTCCAGAGAAGAATACTTTTTATGTTTTTCCCGATGCAAGCATATGTAAAACTGTGACCCACTGGGCGGGGCCAAACGTGATCCCAGAGTCACCATTTGAACAAACGTGGTAAAGGACCATAATCCTATAGTAAATGCAAAATATGAAACCTCTAGCTCTTGTAGTTTCAGAGCAGATTCTTAAAAATGTTTTCCTATATAAGTCTATGTAAAACTGTGACCCCCGGGGCAGTGCCAAATGTGACAACAGGGTCACCATTTGATCAAACTTGGTAAAGGACCATAAGCTTATAGTAAAATCAAAATATTAAACATCTGGCTCTTGCAGTTCCAGAGAAGAAGTTGTTTTTATGTTTTTCCCTATACAAGCCTATGTAAAACGTGAAATGGAGCCAAATGTAACCCGAGGGTTACCATTTGAACAAACTTGGTACAGGACCATAATCTTATAGTGAATGCAAAATATTAAACCTATGGTTCTTGTAGTTTCAGAGAAGAAGATTTTTTTTCCTATATAAAAAAGAAATATAAAAAGATCGGACAGGGAAAGTAGCATTCAAGGAGGACAGTCAACCACTAAACACAGAAACAAACACGCAAACAGACAAACAAGAAGGCAAAAGCAATAATAAATGCAAACGACATCACAAGCACAAAAGGGTTGCCAATAGGGCTACCGCCTTGGAACGGACAGTGGCAAAGTAGGCCACAGGGGGTTTAAACCGGTTTTAGGGTGCACCAAACCTCACACGTACCCTACTGTCATCCCATTAAAACAGGACAGTGTAAATAAAGAAATCCCCGCCATGATCTAATCTCTAACCAACAAGGCAGCATCAATAGGCAATATAAGTAAAACACAAATATGCTCGTGTAAAATATTACACAAAAAAATAGCCTAGAAAGCCACAATGAAGGTACTCAATGACTTGGCAGAAGCCAGAGCAGTAAGAGAACAAACCATTAAGGGCACGACAGGAAATATCATAGACAAACATCAAACGCCACCGTCCCAATGGGCTTTAGATCTCACTACACACTTAGCTCCCTTGCATGTGACTGTAGGATGATTCTTACACCATAAAAAGTAGAGGTGTGTTCTTCGGTTTGAGATATTTTTAATAAATGGCCATGGATATTTTCTTTTCCTGTTGCAGGTGAGAAAACAATAGTGTGAGATTGGATGAACAGCGATTAGACGACACTGACAGCAAAATGTGACACATTTGTGGGTGCTCAAAATGTGTATGAATTTAGGTGCAAACTGTTTAGTGAAAGCCGAAAAGAGTACCTTGCCTGACACCACTCCTATTTAAAAAAAACCAAACTGGGCTATGTACCAGATTTTATGGATTTTTATGAGCAGCAATAACTGTATTTTACCAAAAAAATACTTTTAGACTTTAAAGGTTTGATTCAGAATGGGAAATTGGACTTTATTCCCTATGGCCAACACAGTAAAATCGAAGTGTGTAGTGAGACCTTAACAGAAACAATCAACCAGACGCTTTCAGTACAGCTTTCATTGACACAGATCAATATTTCTGAGTTTGATGTTTTCAACTGTGTGAAAAAGTTGAATTGAACATTTTATGATGAATTGCAATGAACTTTAGTTGGATTTGGCCATAATAAGTGATTTTACACATGAAAATGGACCATACTTTGATCAACATGGATTATTTTGTGTATGCTGTTTGTAGTGAACTCCTCTAATCACTTCCGTAATGTCGATATGGATTCCAGTAGATGAAACATCCTGATGAAACGCAATATAAAAGTTGTCAGAGCATATTTCAGTGCATACACATGTACATGCAGTATCAACTATTCCGCGAAAGATGGATATTCGATTGTATTTGCAAAAAAAAAATTGTGCTTGCGAGTCGATAAATTGTTTCTGGAAGTTTAGTTCTCGTCTCTGTTGGGTTCAAATGGATACAATTTATACCGACACTATGCCAGGGACATGTTTACGGAAAGCAGATTCATATGACATCTAACAGGTATGTGCTTGTATAGCAAATTATTTATTTCAGCTATTGACAATATTAGAAAAATACCCCACCCACTTATGCAGTGCAACAAATTTCAAAACCGCTGTTCGGTGTGTCTTATTTGTCGAGGATGTTCATCAAATATGTTTATTAACTTAGTCGCTCTTCCTTGTTTGCTTTGAAGTTGCGTGACAACCTTTTTCGAACCGCTGTGTCTTTTTGGGAAGATTTGTCGTTTGCAGTTGCACATTTGTCGAGACACAAGATTGTTTCATGCTTGGTGTTAGCTGAATGAGGCGTTCCAGCTTTTAGCGTATTCATCTCATTTCTTGTATTCCATTTGTACGCAGGAAATTTGTTCTCTCGTGATATTTTTTCATGCGCATTTCATACAAATTTCGCGTCATGTCAAATAAAAAACATCCAATAAATTGTGTGTCTGTTTATATATAGGAAAAAAAATCCAGGCAAAACTTTAATGTACTGTTACATTCTTCATCGTCTCTTTTTACGTAAATTAGAAAATGGCGTTAAAAGTGTTTTCGGTTCTGAATTCTGATTATAAATGTTATTTTGCACTAAGAAATAAAACTGTGCTAATAGATGTTTGAATGAAAAAAATGTACGCGAGTTACATCATTGAAATTCAAGTGTATTTCGCGTCATAATAAAACATTAAATTCTGGTTCTATCATTGTTCACGGTAAAGATTGCCTGTGTCGCCTAGATTTTTTTTCCCGCAGATCTGTACTGAATTTATTTTTGGCATGTTACGTGTTGTGCTGCATTACGTATAGTAGTATGCTGATATCTTTTTCGCTCTGATCCAAATGGTCTACATTCCATTTTCACCGCTTTGAGTAGATGTACAGTGTTGTCTGGAGAAACACTACAGTCGGTCGCAAGCAGTTGATCACTGATTTTCACTGACTGACTGACTGACTGTGACTGACTGACTGACTGACTGACTGACTGACTGACTGTGACTGACTGTGACTGACTGACTGTGACTGACTCTGACTGACTGACTGTTATTTGAGATGAATTCAACAAGTATGTATAAAGTGCATGTAATGCGGTTCAATGCGATTAATTAACAGTTTCGATATAACATGGAATTGACAGACATTTTATGAAATATTCCGATTGTTATAATTTCATAAATTTTTAAGCTAAGCGCTGTTCATGTACATTTGGTAGCGTTATCTGTATTGTGATAATTTCTTGAAAACTAATCTGCATGCCGGTGGTTTTCGGTTGTTTTTCTGCTTTTAGCAAGTTGTGGTGTCATTTAGTGTTTCCTAGTTAACTCCCCTGCTGGTTTTATGTATTTGTTCCCCTTTTAAATCACTGTTGGGTGTATTTTCTGGTTTTTTCCCTACATTTTGTTTTATACAATGACTAGGTTTTCAAATAGTAATATTTAGCAACATTAATATCAATATTGTAATCATGTGCTTAGTAAAAGCCATTTTATCTTTTTATACAGGAAGCTGGTAGAAGCTGCCAATTTCAGAGTTGAAGGGAGGGCTTGTTTTATTGGAGCCATGCCTGTGATGACATCAACTTGAATGGCCTTTAATGACATTGTAGGACAGGTAATATAATAAACTATTTTTGACTAGAAAATAAGTCTAACCACTACTTCTGTTTCAGAAAGCATTGATATTAAATTAAAAAAAAAAATTAAAAAAAAAAAAAATCATATATGGGCATAGGTGAACAATTAATAAATTAAGAAACACTGCCTGAAAGACAAACATCACACTTTTTTATATTATATACATATCCAACACAAATCCTACAGAATTTAAGAACACAATCTCTTAGAATACAAAAGTTACTGAATAATTTCTACTCTTGATACAGATTAAAAATCCTGATTTTTTCACTCCATGAATATGGCACGAAGCAAACTGATGCATGTTGCATTTTGAACCGTAAACTCATGTAATCTATGACAAAAGTATCTATAAACTATTTTTTTTGTTAGGTAGTCACCTATAGTTGTTGCTGGTATGATTTTGAAGACATGCACACACATGAGCCCCCCTTGAAGATCTCACTACACACTTAGCTCCCTTGCATGTGACTGTAGGATGATTCTTACACCATAAAAAGTAGAGGTGTGTTCTTCGGTTTGAGATATTTTTAATAAATGGCCATGGATATTTTCTTTTCCTGTTGCAGGTGAGAAAACAATAGTGTGAGATTGGATGAACAGCGATTAGACGACACTGACAGCAAAATGTGACACATTTGTGGGTGCTCAAAATGTGTATGAATTTAGGTGCAAACTGTTTAGTGAAAGCCGAAAAGAGTACCTTGCCTGACACCACTCCTATTTAAAAAAAAACAAACTGGGCTATGTACCAGATTTTATGGATTTTTATGAGCAGCAATAACTGTATTTTACCAAAAAAATACTTTTAGACTTTAAAGGTTTGATTCAGAATGGGAAATTGGACTTTATTCCCTATGGCCAACACAGTAAAATCGAAGTGTGTAGTGAGACCTTAAGGTAGGCGTCATCATAGGGTCCACAGCCTGTCCGGTCATCGTACAACTAAAGAGGAAAGCATAGTGGCGAACTGTAAAAGGGTCCACCACCAAGCATGCAGTACGTTGCAAAATGATAGGGTCATAACCTCTTTTGATAAACTTTTTAACAAGTTTAACAAAGATAGTATGAAAGTTATCATGACCAAGAATCTTACGAAGTTTATAAATCACATCACCATAGAAGTCAGGTTGTGATAGTCCTTGTCGCAGAAGAGTCCATATTAAAATGTGACCGTGATGATCCCGCCCCACGTTCACAGTTTAACATAGACTTATATAGGAAAACATTAAAAACATCTCTCGAACTACAAGAGCCAGGTTTAATACCTCTGGAAAGATTTCAACAGTTTTTCTTTTAAAAAATGATTGCGAATTTTGTTCACATAAAGGCCCTGGAAAATCAAACATAGTCGTGCCGCGTGGGTCCAAAGTTTGTATATTGAGATTGTGCATGTTTTTCATATAGACATATAGGGGGAAAAAAATCTTCGTCTCTGAAACCACAAGGCACAGAGCTCTCATGTACTACAAGTAACATCAGCTGATGGTCCTCTACTAAGTTTGTTCAAATGGTGACCCTGGGGCCACTTCTAAATTTGTTCAAATGGTGCTAACATTATGCGTAATTATAAAAATCAATTTGATGCTATATATCAGATCATAATTAAGAAACTAGACTTGATATGTCTGCAGGTAATTTTGCGCAACGGAGAAAGTCTCCGTTTGTAAAGTGGATAGCCTGTACACACTTACGCCCTCACACGCCCTTAAACAAGTTAGCAACAGAAACTAGAATGTAGTACTTAGACATTATCAAAGAAAACGGGTACTGTTATGCTCCGCCACGAACGTGGAGAAATCATTTCATCCATTCATCCGTTCGTTCGGACGTCGATCCGTCCGTCCACAAGTACAGACAGTGTTTTGATTTAAGTATTTTTTGAATCCATTTCTCTGACACAAGTGCCATGGAGGTCTTAATCCTCAGACGTGTTTACATCTACTAGACAACAGTATATTCCTAGTAAAGGAAGGTCAATGAAATTACCTTATTTTCGCAATTAATTGAACTTGAGAAGTTGCATTCAAAAAACGAAAACGACACATACGAAATATTGAAGTCTCGGTTTGATTGAGACTGTTCATGAGCGGTAGCGAAATATGCTAGCTACCGCTCACGCCCTCTAGCCCCGGGTTGAGCAGAACTCAATATTAATAAAATCAATAGTACAAAATTTCAAGTTTACATATGTGTAAAATCCATTCCTTATACAACACAAGCCATTGTGCTTTAACAATTCACACATGTTTACATCTAGAGAACAACAAATAGAAATGGCTAAATGATATTCACCTACGTGTTGCACATATTTAAGTTACATTAAAGTTTAAATTTCACTGTATATATCCAAAGTGTGTGTTAAATTATTTTTCGGACACCAAAAGCTGTAAAGCATTCAAGTTTCACATATGACAGCACTATGTTTGAAACAAAAGTAGGTCAATGTGAATGAACTTCATCCGTTCTTTTGCATTGAGGTAAAGTGCATTCAAATTCTTTAAAACGTTATAATCACTTGTTTTATCAAGTCCAATTCTCAAGTACCGACAAGCCATACAGTTTTAAAATATAATAACAATTGTATATACATGCCAGCACTAAAGCGGGCATCAGTGTGCCGTGGATACATTTTCTTGTGTTTACTATGTTTACTGCTACGAGTATACACTTTGTTTTTATAAAGTACGGGTTTCATATGGTCGTAAAACATTACAAACCTTCAGTTATTACAATCTCACAGAATCATTACTATATATATGTTTATTATAATATTAGATTATAATATTATTTACTTGCCCTTATTGTCATCAACAGTAGATATAAAAGTCGAAATATAAAATATAAAAGTAAATGGATAAAGAAACAAGTATACAAATAAGTCTAAAAGTCAAACAGGAAATGCAGTTTTCACAGAACACAGTAAACCCCAACAACACGCAAAAGGACAAACAAGAATCACAATGTTAACAAAATCTAAAGGCATATGATGTCACAAACACAAAAACGGTTGACAATAGGGCTACCGCCTTGGAACGGTCAATGGCAAAAGATAGCCGCTGGGGGTTTAAAACAGGTTCTAGGGTGCACCAAATTCACACTTACACTACTGTCATCCCAATAAAACGGGACAGTGTAAATAAACTAATCCCCGCCGTGAACTATTCTCTAACCAACACGGCAGCATTAATAGGCAATATAAGTAAAACACAAAGATACTCGTGTATATATAAATACAAAAAGGCAATAGCCTAGAAAAAGAAGTAGATATTAAAGATGAACAGGAAATGTAGCATTCGACGACCAGTGTGTGTGACTTTAAATAAGAATAACGCCAAAACAGATGGTACGGGGTGTGAGAGGTGTTGCACATTTAATTACCTCGCGTGCTCATACTAAATAAAACCGCATTTGCTTCTTTTCTCTCGTGCGTGTTGCTTCCAAGGGACCCCTTTTCAGTATTTATCAGTACCCTCATTGTGCAACACCGTTTAACATAATCACTTCACAGAAATGTCTTTAAACAAGGCTCATTTAAAACAACTGATATTGTGATTATCTAAAACAAGTCGTTGAAAGTCACGTTGTTTTATTAATGCTCCATGTATACACAATAACACACAAATCCATATTCAAGGACAGACTACCGATTGGAACCATAATGCACTAGCACATTGTTTTACTCTGTATACTATTCAGTGTGAACGTCACTCACATGACTCATCTGACAATATCATTGCATTTCTTGAAGGCAGTATGGGTACATTATTTATTTTTCATTTTGATAAAAGTGTTTGTTAAAAGAGTATGAGAATGGACCTTTGGAAACGGCCGAACACGACACTTACGTAATATTGCAGTCTCGGTTTGATTGAGACTGTTCATGAACGGAACTGAAATATTCTAGCTACCGCTCACGCCCTCTAGCCCCGAGTTGAGCAGAACTCAATATTCATAAAAGCAATAGTACACAATTTTAATCATACCGAAGATGGCAAGCATATGGCGGTAGACATATAGATCTTTGCTTCCACCATGTCCAGCGGCGTATGGTCCCAGTATCTAACAAAATACTATGTGTTGCGAAGAGCGAAATAAACAAAATGGAATTTAGTTGGGAGCAGCGGTTATGAAGCCTGCGTAACACAAGTTACAGCCAAAATACTAAATTAAAAAGCAGACAACATATCCTATGAGTGGTTAAACAATACCCAGAGCCTTTTATCGACGCAGTAGTGGAACCACCGAATCGACTAAAGCAATTGAAAATGTACCACCGATAACTAAATATAAGTATCGGGCTCAGCGATCTCCAACGATCGAATGAATAACAGTTATTAAGTTCTTATTAAGTTTAAACAACAGTAGCTGATAACTGTTCAGAAAACTTAATTCCGTTATCGGTTAGAGTAAACAACATGAGCACAAAGATTTCCCAACAATATGATATTATAAATTAAAACTTTAAATGTATAAAGTAAAGAATCGGAACAAGTGATAGAATTATAAAAAGAAAGAATACAAAAGAGAAGAAAGAGGAATTAGAAGATAAGTAAAAATAAATACATATCATTAAATGATCATGTAGAGAACATTAAAATGTATCCCAGACGGATAGCGTGTATGCGGCTCAATGGTAATTATTTATGATTTCATTTTAAAGCAAAGATGAGCTTTTAAAAATGAGGTTTTAAAAATGAGCTTTTACAATGTCCCGTATTATTGGGATGAAGTAGGGTAAGTGTGAGGTTTGGTTTAACTGGAACTTGGTTTAAACCCCCAGTGGTCTCTTTTGCCACTGACCGTTCCAAGGCGGTAGCCCTATTGTCAACCTATTTGTGTTTGTGATGTCTTATTTGGCCTTCTATTCATCTTTAAAGTTGTTCTTTGGTTTTGTGTGTGGTTTCGGTTGACTGTCCGTCCTTGAATGCTACTTTTCCTGTTCGACTTTTATATCTATATTTTGCATGTTTTTCACGTCGTCCTTTAAGGACGCAGAAACGACGACGTGAAAAACATGCACGCAGAAGTCTATTATTCTCACATACCATTAACATTGTTTCAATAATTGTTTTTTATTGTTATTGTTATTCCACAATGTGTTGCTTTCCATTTGGTTGTCTACAACGAGACAACAACAGATAGGCTTAAACACATACAAACAGCCTGTTAATGCAGGAGCCGTAGTAATGACTTCACAATCGATTATCACCTTTTATTTATTTACTTCTCATCATTGATCCAGACATTGGTTTCGTTACGGAACAGAACAGAACAGAACAGAACAGGAAAATATTTAATTATGTACAATCTCAAGCAATATGAGATTCAACATGATAGAGTTATTATGCATACAACAAATTATACAATTACTAATTTTGAATTAAAAAGGATCACGCAAACCCCACTTGATAATATATATATATATTTATTGTTTAACCGTTTGTAATAGAATTCGGACAAAGACGTTTAATGCATGTCTAAGTTTAAATGTTGATTGGCGTACATCTCAAGTCATTTATGTTTAGACTTGAAATAAAAAAACGTTGTTCTATACAATGTTGTACAAACAGGTCGATCTTTAAAAGTTCGATATCGTGAACATACATATAATGCAGATAATCCTAAACAGTACACAAATGCATGTACCAACATTTGCGTCAGTCAGGTCACACTTTCAGTAACGTTACTGTTCAATTCTTCAATAATGGTCGACCATAAAATTGATGATTATAATGCTACTAAAAGCTTCAACATAAAAGCTAGACATATTGCACAACTAAGGTATGCGTAATGGTAACATCAAACGTAAATCGCGTGTAACTGTGCCAGTCGTTGATTTACCGATCTTCGTGTCTTTATTTGTAACTTCATGTTCACCAGTTCGAATCTCAAGATATATCGGTATATACCCCATCACCTCGCACATGTAAATATCAGTACGTGGTGTAATGCTATTTATTATCTATATAACTAAGATTCTTAGCTCTTGGACTCTATCACGTTCCGATTAAGTATAACATAGTATAATATATGAAACCAAGTAGAATGTCTGGAAATTTAGAAATACGACGAAAACGTCATATCCACTGACATTCTTTTTTTCAAATATAATACATTCTGTAAAGGATCAAATTAGATGGCAAAATTGAAGAAAAATAAAATAATGCATCAATTGAATAAATGCACTTGCTGTAGGTTTTTTGTTTTCCTTCTTTCCGAATTGATTTTAAGGAATGAACAAATCCATTATTTTTATTCAGCTGCTTTTCTCGTTGAGAGACAAAGCGTTACACAATGAATTGAAACTTCCGATCTTTTTATATTTCTTTTTATTGTATGAAAGCACTTGCTGTTCTATTCCTCGAATTTCGAATTGTCAAGGGAAAGAAAATCGACAACAGCTGGATAATTACAATTTATTAATGTAATATGTTGAGAAGAATTTTAGTTGAGTGATTATAATAATCAATGAATTAATCAGACATATGTATATGTATATACGGATTATATGTATATACACATATAATTTATATGTATAAATGTATTTGTGTATGTAAACGTTTGTATATGTATATATATGTGTGTGTGTGTGTGTGTGTATGTGTTTATCAATGAATGAAATAATGAAAGAATGAAAGAATGAAATGAATGAATGAACGAACGAACGAACGAACGAACGAACGAATGAATGAATGAATGAAAATAAAATAAGGGGGTCATTGACTATGGCAAAAAGAAATGATAACAAAATAAACGTATGTTAATTGTTTTGTTTATATTACGTATGTGGTTTAAAATGAAGCATGTAAAGACACATTTGATATACTTTATGATCATGTACATTTTGTTTTTGTTTTATATATATTTATTAATTAAAGGGCCATAGATTATGGTTAAAAATAAATAAATATATATCACTAAGATTCGGTCCAAACTTTAGTCTCACTTCTTTATTTTGATAAGATTGTGCGGGTGTGTGACTATTTAGTGTTACACATGCTACTATATACCAACAAGATGTCGTGGTTCTGTGGTAAATTTTTCATATTACAAATAAAACTATACAAGGTACCTGGTTCAATTCCCATTCCGGGCAAATCTTTTTTTATGAAATATATTTGGAAGCCGTATATTATCCATGTTACCTGTACGAAGGCTAAGTAAAATGAGATAATTTACGCATTGATTTCATATCATCATACCGACGTTTTTGCCATTCGTCGAATTGAAACTACTTCACACGTGACTTTATCATATTCATGAGTTAGTATGAGTTTAAGTATAGCGTATATATATATACGAAATGTGCACCTCACTGTCGCAGATTTGTTCTCGTATTGCTATGAAAGGGAATTCATGTTGAATCTTTCATCCGATACTCAGGAAGGTGTAATTGAAGCCTTTAATGACACCACTCGGTATCTGTATGACATACTGAACATTAAAAGTCATCCTTTCTTTTCTACTATGGTTAATAGTATCTATCCTAAGGAACCTAAACTCTAGAAAGCTAACCTTTATGATACTGTCGCTAATTAATTAGTAAAATATATGACAAGAGAGATGATTTAATTTTGATGTTGTTAATTATCCCCATTTAGATGGAGATATTCCCCGAGCTACTTTTTATGGCGTCTATGTTTCTCAGCTTATTCTTTTTTAGAGCATGTAGTCGTGTTGAGGACTGCAATATTCGTAATAATTGTATCACTATTAAATCACTCCAGCAGGGAATCCTTTTAAAAATTGTATAATGGTAACTCTGATCTACTTTTAAAATATAAATGTAATTTAAGAACTCTTCTGCGACAAAGTCTATCACAACCTAACTTCTATGGTGATGTGATTTATAAACTTTGTAAGATCCTTGGTCATAATCACTTCCATACAATCTTTGTTAAACGTTTTACACAGTTTATCATAAGAGGTTATGACCCTATTATTTTGCAACGCACTGCATGCTTAGTGGTTTACGCATTTACAGTTTGCCACTATGCTAGAAAATAGTGTGGACGCTATGATGACGTCTACCTAAGTCCTTAAAGGACGTTAGCGTTTGATGTTTGACTTTAATCTTGTATTGTCGTACCCTTAACGTTTTTTTCTTTTGTTACTTTGGCTCCTGCCGGTTCAATGACTACTAATCGTGTGGCTTTCTATACGTTTTTATTTTTATATTACATTTACATGATCATTTATGTGTTTTACTTATATTGCCTATTAATGCTTTCTTGTGATGCTAGAGATCATAACTGGTCGGGGATATCTTTATTTACTCTCTCCCGTTTATTGGGATAACAATAGGGTAAGAGCACCCTAGAACCTGGTCCGAACCTCTGCGGCCATGTGTGACCCTGACCGTTCGAAAGCGATAGCCCTATTGTCAACCCTTTTATATTTGTGATGCCATATCTCGTCTTTTATTAATGTTTATTTGTATGTTTGTGGTTGAATGTTGTCCTTGAATGCTACATTTTGATTCGATTTTCTGTTTACCAATACTGAGTTCAGGATCAAGCAAACTGAAATTTCAATTGAAAGGAATTCAAGTAAACAGGAATTAAATTAGTATATTAAATTAAATTGAAAACATGAGCAACAACTGTGCGACCGAGACTGCAATTCAAATAAACCGATAATTTTGAATAAACCAAATTATGGATAGTCAACTGTAGCTTCTAGAAAAATCTCGTATTTGTATATGACCTATATATGCATTGGATCATATAAATATTGCAGCAGAAATCATACTATACATTTGTATAAAATAATATCATACGTTTTTATCCAGCTGCTTCAAGGTACTAGAGCTGTATATAAGGCTAGCGTACCTAAAGTGAATGGGAGCAGGTTTACTAGCAAATTCAAGCTCGTGAAACATGGCTGAAAACCCGTATATCTTTACCTGCGATCGGTTAATCAACATCAAAAATACACACTCATTCAATGAAAACTATTATAGCTGATGCGAGTTTTGAACCAATAACTTTAGGATTGACAATCATTATGCTAGAACACTGGGCTAATCCATTTAGTTGATCAATAGCGTTATGTGTTATCGGTGTGGTGTTAGCACTGTAGATGTTATCTTTTATTAATTGGGTGTGTGAGTGTGATTAAATGGCTTTCTAAGTTTCTACGTACGCCCAAATACATTCGAAACATATCTCCACACAATTTTAATAACAAACACTATATATGTTTAGTTGAAATAATATTGAGAAATAACCAAGTCGGTTATAAAACGTATATATAGTTAAAATGAAAAGTTGGTTATGAGTTGACTTTGTGGCCTAATGGTAAGATATCCGCCTTGTCAGTTCGGAGGTTTCAAGCTCGAATTCCGTGTTGAGCGAACTATTTGGCAATGATTAAGACAGGGATGTCTTTTTATAACGATGTTGCTACAACGAACGACGCATTAGATGATCTCCTGGTATAGGTTTCTTCACTTAGTTAAGGGCTTACAGCAATGTTTCACAAGCTTGAATTTGGTAGTAAACCAAACGTAAAACTCCTACTGATGGATTAGGTATACACCCACTAGCTTTGTGTACAGCTATATTATCTTTAACTACACTATGAAGTTTACACACTTGCCATATATACACATATTCTCAACTTACCTTATTCGTTAAGTCTTGCTGACACATGTTCACATGTGGACTCTGAAGCCGAATACAAATAGTAGTTTTCAACAGAAATGCATTCATAAAAGATATATGTATGGAAGAGTTAACTGGTAAACCTCACATACATAAGGGATTGGAACTAGAGGAATCGGTTTAGAATGGCCATTGGCGAAAACGGCTGTTGGTAGCGGTTTAGTTTTAAAATTCGATTCGATGCTGCACTGTACACTTACACTATTGTAATACACATACTTTATAACAGGAAAGCATAAATAAAGAATCCTCACCAAGTTTTATACACAAATTATGCAGCATTAGTAGGCGATATAATAAAACACAGAAATTATCATGTAATTTAAAATATGAATATTAAAACAAAAACTAAAACTGTCAGCATGAATGTACTCAAAAACTTTGCAGGACCAGAGCAACAATATAATGAAGTGATATGGTAAGGCAAGACAAGATAAGGTTAATATATATGTAAATTGGGTGTCCCGGCTCAGAGATCTCGCTTCGCTCGATCCTGATCCGGTAACACCCAATTTACATATATATGTATTAATTCACAATCACCATAAAATGGTGATTTTACTTGATTTATAAAACTTTTTTAAAATAGGGGTAGTGAAGATTGCAAGTTTATTTTTTTTTTATAAGTTATCAAAATTATAAAATGTTTCTTTAATACAAAACAAATTTGTTGATTTGTTATTAAAATTACATTCAAATCAACAATTTTCTGACCTTGAATACAAAGGTGGTGGATCATACTCAAACACACTACTAAAACAATAAATCACACACTTTTTAGACTTTTTTGTAAGGTTGCCATTGCTTCCTTTCTTCCCTGTTCTACTAGTTCTTTTTTTTGAACTTCACTTATTTCAGCCTTTTTTTGTTTGGTGTCCTGTTTTAAACTATAATATTTATCCAACTCATCTAAAATCATCTTAAACTCTTGATCAGATATTTGTGCATCACTCAACGCTTTTGATATTAACTGCTTTATACTATTTAACTTAGCCTCTGCCAAAGTTTTTATTTCATGATGTTTTTGAGCTTTTACATTAAGCTTGCGTCTGATAAAATTAACACAAACACCTGTAGCTCCACATATTATTGCTGCTATTTCCAAAGGTAACAAAACTGGAATAACAAATCCAATCCCAGCCATAATAACACCTGCTGATATCAAGGTAGTGTCAATTCCATCTGTAATATTAATACCACGTTTATATTTTTTATAAAGTGACTGACGTATATCTCGTTCTGTAATTAACTTTTTTTCAATCTCTGAAATCTTTTGTAATCTATAATTTTGTCCGTTTTCCACTGAATTTTCCACTGACAAATCAGGATATAAACTTGGTGCTGTCGGTTGCTTCATTTTTTATTAATAAATAAAAAATTAAATTAATTCAATTAATAATGATGCCACCGTATTTACAGCTGTAGCGTTAGCAACCTTGCATACAAAGTTAACAACAGAACCAACACCAATTTCTAAAGGTTCGTCAAAGTTATCATGATTGCGTGGAATGATGTGAAGCGTTATACCATAATTTGGTTGTTCAACACCATTGACAGAAACTATTACAGATACGTCACCAACTAATCGTTCACATGCTAAACCTATTCCCATAATCCGTCCACGGCGTGTCATTACATGCCCCACATTTTGTTCTGCTCCACCATTACCAAATGAGAGTATTCTGTTTGACACAAGTGGGCCCTTAGCCTCTGCAAATATTGTTATAATCCCATATTTAAGATTATCAACTCTATTTTTCAAATGATTAAACTGGTCAACAAAAGGCATAATTCGCCTATATAAATTTTGAACATCATTTATCAAAGCCTCTAAGTCTTCTGTTTTTTTAGGTCTTGTTGGTGGTCCAAATATACTCATTGTTTTTTTTATAAAAATATATTTTTTAAATAATTTCTAAAACACAACTCATAGGCAAACCGTGATTATCTATTTTGTTGCCATACTCATCTCTAACTTCTATTTTTAATTCAGTAATTGCATCATTCATAAGACAGTGATATTCAGGATAAAAACTTGTATATACTATATCTCCGAACTTCTTATTTACTACAGGCACAACACCTATAATAGTGCTTGGTGCACCATTGAAATAATTACTACTTGTATTAACTTGTTTCAGATGAACATATAGCTGTTTATAAGGAGCTAAATCAATTGAGTGATCTCCAACACGAGGACCTTTTAACCATTTTCTGTCCTCGAATCCCAGCATTTTTGAAAGACCGCTTGATAATCGTGTCTCTATTGGCGAATTGAAAATGGCTGTAGCATTGTGGACCATAACGCCCAGGTTAATATCCCTATTTAGAATTCTTAAATGTCTATTCAAATCTTCAATGTTATAGAGTCCATCTGCTAAATGTTGTATGTTATCTGGGTTTCTTGTCTTTGCGGTTTCATGAATAATATTATACCAACCGATAGTGTATGTAAAACTCCTTAATCCAATGCGCTTAGTTCCATCTCTATTATCGATATACTGTTGCAAATTAATAGAGTTGTCTATGTTTGAAATTGTATGAATCATTTTTTTTTAATATATATATATAAAAACACAAATAAAAATGATTTCTAAAGAATTCAAATATAACCCGGATGCTCAATATTTAAATACTTTCAGCAAGAAAGTGATAAATATAATAAATCAAAACATAGTTATTACATCAGACGGTAAAGGCTTTAAAGCATCATTTCCCAATGTCTTTGAAAAATACAAACTTTCATACGTTAAATCAGATGCTATAGTCCAACGCTGGGGAACAGATTGGATGTTATTTTGGCAGAATCAGTTAAACTTTGCTATTTGGTGTGCGACAACTGGATGTGGTATTGATTTTAACAATCATCTAAAAGCTGATACTCTGGTTGGTTCGTTATTTCGATTTCATGTCTATTACCAAGTCAGAAGAATACTATTTGAAATGAGTGTAGCAATGCCGCAAGACTCAAATTGGAATGCATTTAGTAACACATATAACCGAAACGCATACGAGAGAATATGCAAGGAGTTTAACGTTGACTTATATTCAGACTGGAGACAGAAACAAAGCTATAATAATGGTCTAGGAACAATTTATAATTACTGGACAAATATTGGTTATCATCCTTTGGTAAATACTGCATACGACAACAAAACGATGAGTTTTACAGTCTATGAGAGTGATAAAACATATCATATTGATTACATTGCGCAAGGATTTGAGGCTGATAATAGTTGGTCTACTTTTATACTAGATTGTTCTGTAGGATTTACAAGAGCTGGAGTAGAAAGAATCAATGACAGCATAAGAACATACTGCTGGGCAATTCTTGGTTCACAATCACAAACAAGAACTGATATACTTGGAACTGGAACAGCATTTGACGCACAGAAACAATTTTTAGCAAATGTATAGGACGCAATAAATAGCCCCATCGACTTGCCCAGTCAAATTTCAAGATATGAAAACACTCTAAAATATGCAAGAAGTAAAGTAAATTTTGTTTATGGAAGTGGATTGTACATGTCTCCGAGCGACATGGAATTAAGAATCGGAATAATACAAGACTACAATAATGAAATTGTAATAGCAACCGATGCACAAGCATTAGGATTGAATAATGATGTAAATGTAAAACCAGTACCACCAAAAAATATTCAACCTTTTCAAGGCACCACGACAAAGAAATTTCTGCCGGACTTCGATAAATCAACAATACATAAAACTGTGGAGCACAACCCACCAGAAATACAAAAAATAGCGATTGAACATGAAGATAACAAAACAACCATAATTGTTGGTACTATAGTAATAGGTCTTGCTGCATTACTCATTTACGAGATTTACTAAACCACTCTTTGGCTGCCACATATAACAACCCGGAAACAAACACAAGCAAAGCCCATAAATTGTTACCAAGCCAATTAATAACATTACCTGTTGCAGATAAAAGCCATGATACTATTGCACCAATAACTCCTGGAAGTGCTGCAGCAGCTTTACCAGCTAGGTTGGCAAGAAGTTTACCAAGATTAAATAGTTGTTTTTTTATCCAATCTTTTACACTTGATGGATCAGGTTTTGGAGTTGGAGTTGGAGTTGGAGCAGCACTTGATGTGGGAATAATAGAATTAATTATCACCCCCAGAATCATACCAAATGCAGTTAAAATACTAACAATAGTAATACCTTGCTCCCTAAACAAGGTTTTGATCCTCTCACCAAGTGTTGTATCCTCGTTTAACATTTTTTTTATTGTCTCTTTTATTCTGCTTACTTGGTTACGAAAAGCTTCTCTGTTTTCATTAATGACATCCATTCTTGCACCTCTTTCATTTTCAAGGTCTTTCATGCGATCGCTAATTCTCTTTATCTGGAATTCATCATTATCAGTCTTAGCTTGTTCTAACTTTTGTTTTTCTCTTGTTATGTCTTTATCAAGTTGTGTGAGTTTTGCCACGTTATTGGTAAGTTCTTCCTTGACAGTTGTCATTGCTTTTACTATTCCATCCATTTCACGCTTGTCTATATTTGTTTGTGTTGAAACATCAGGACGCTCTATCACATCCCAGTCATACAATGATGTCTCTATGTTATCCATTGATGTCTCTATGTTATCCATAATATTTGAAATATCTTGTAATGGGATAGCATCCACATTATCTGGTAAATCGTTTATTGTGCTATTCAACTCTTGCAACGCTTGTCGAGCTTCCCGTGGTAATTTTTTTTTACTGTCATACTCCGGTAAATTTAAAAACTGTCTTATCGCCCTTGTTCCCCCAGAGCCTATGATCCTGTTATATTCGCCTGCCAAAGAACCAAGAGCAAGAAATGTAAAAGAGCCTTGCTTGGCAGTTATTCTTATTCCTCTATCACCAACAATCCAGTATAATGTTTTACCATCTTTTGATACTTGAAACTGGTCATAATCCATTTTGTTAGGTGCCATCTTATATCGTTTTCCTATTTCATTATAAAAGGATTTTACAAGATTTTTCTTGTATGTTTCAAGTGTGATTTCTGACAGCTCTCCTCGAAGGTCAGCAAGATGGTCGCTTTGATTAAGAAGACTTCTTTGAACAGGCTCATCAGGCACCATTGGTAAATCATCATCATAATATTCATCATAATCATCTGGATCGTATGTAGGATTCTCATATTCGAATCCTCCTTCAGCCATTGTTTATTTTATTTAATTTTAAAAAATATATTTAAAAAATAAAAACAATGTCGGCTTACGGAAACAAACTCAGCCCTCATAGAAAACTAAGAGAACCTCATGGTGCCAAGGGCATCCGCACAAGTGTAGTAATAACTAATAATCCCTCAACAATAGACCAAAACCAGCAACTGCTTGTGAGATTTCCCAATCTAAGTACTAATGATGTGATAGTTCCAAGTACTGCTCGTCTTGCCTTTGAAACAGAACTTAAAAGCAGAACAGACGCCAACGCTACTCTATTTCAAAATCTGGGTAGAACAATTGTGAAAAAAATGACAATAAGAATAAGTGGCAATGAAGTCATGTCAATAGATGACAGTGATATATATCATTGTTATGTAGATTTATGGAAAAGCCCTACCGAACGACAAAACATAGCTTACCAAGGTATTGGTAAACCAAACATGCTAAAACATAGAGTTAGCGCGGGAGATGCTTCCTCAGACACTAAAGATGAAGCTATAGCAGCAGCTTATGGAAATAGATTTTGTATTCCACTGGACTTTGAAATGTTAGAAAGTCATATGCCATTTTATCAAGCGGGGCTTGGTGATATGTTAGAATATGAATTAACGTTTAACGATTATAACAAAGTTATCAAAAGCGCTGATGCTGATGCATCTTATGTAATAAAAAATATCTGCTTGGAATTTGATACAGTTAGTGATGTTGAATTAGCCAGACAAATAAGACAGCAAATCAATGGTAAGATGTCATTTATGTATGATCGTATCTTGCGGCATAGAAAAATAATAGCAAACAAATCTGATACTCTTTGAACATCAACATTAATGTACCAGCACGGAGCATGAAAGGTATTTTAATGCTGTTTGAAGACCCAGAAAGAACAGACACGGAAACCTATTACAACCCAAAGATTGAAAAGGTTGAAATGACAATAGAGGGAGTACCAAATCAGTTGTATAGTCAAGGCATGAAGGCATATCAACATTGGGATGAAATTAACAAATATTTTGCTTTAACATCAAAAAGAAACAAAGAGACAGAAATAGTAGCGAGGGACTTAAACTTTACCAGTGTTTCTCTTGAGACTTATTTGACAAAATCATATGCTTTGTGGCTTGACCTTAGAACATGTAATGACAATTTATTACACGGCAGTGGAAGAAGAATAGAAAACGGCAGTGAAGGCATAACGATATTAATAAATAAAAAAGCAGATGCAGATCAAACTTTAAATATTTACATATATATAATACAAGATGCGCAAATCAATTTCGAAGATGGAAGATTCAAAGAAGCAGGATACTAGTTTGCAAGAAAAATATCCTAAATATTCACACAGTGCCATTATTTGTGGTCAGACAGGCTGTGGTAAAACAGAGTTTGTTCTTGACATACTTGAACAAGAGTATGTTGGAGTTTTTGAACATATAATTATATTGTGTCCAACCATAGAGTGGAACGAGGCTTATAAAAATAGATCCTGGATAGGAGATGTGAGAAACCCGATAGATAAAAAAATAACAATTGTCAATCCTGTTAGCAACGGTAAAGAAATGCTACAAGAACTGTTGCGTTTCTTTTTCAAACAATGTGCTGGCCAGCCCACATTATACATTATTGACGATTGCTCAGCCACAAAAGAATTAACAAAGAAAAAAGATATGTTATCAGAGTTGGCATTCTCTGGTCGTCACGCTAAACAATCAGTATGGGTTATTTCACAGAGATATAATTCTGTATTGAAAGATTTGAGGGATCAAGTAAAATGGTTGTGTATGTTTTACACCAAGGACAGAGATAGTTATGAAAATTGTTTGAGAGAAAATGATGTTATTCCGACGTTGGAGGAGAGAACCAGAATAAAAAAAGCTTTAGCTAAGACTAAATATTCGAAGTTAATTTTGAGGACTGACCAACCAACTGGTTATTGGGTTGAATAATTTTTTCAAAAATACAAACTAGAGTTTCCCATATAACCATTGTACTCAATGCACTCAATGTGCAAACCAATATCGGTGTAACAACACTACTCGGTGTAACAACACTACTCATGTTTTGTGGGTCTTGTAAAACATACTCTCTCGGCTCACATATAAAATATTCTACGTCATCCTTTGTCACAGAAATTACAGGCGTTTCCTGTGCACCTTTTTCGTACGTTTGTAAAAACTTACTTTCTGAAACACATATACAACATTTTACGTCATCTCTTGTCATAACATCCAGTGCTATTTTATTTTTGTTATAATCACTATTCTCACCGTCTGTTATTTTCAAATCCATTTTTTCTTATATAATATTTTTTTTTTTATTATTACAAAATATATTTTTTTACAACTGTTGCTAATAGTAATACTAACAGCAAAGTAGCAATGTTAATAGCAATACTGACCATATATATAGTATTGCTAATAGCATTGCTCATAGCAAAGTAGCAATGTTAATAGCAATGCTTGCAGCAAATTAATAATGTTAATAGAAAAAATAGCAATGTTAATAACAATGCTATTAACAATACTAACAATTACTAGTTGCATGAATATCGCAGCTAGTTGTTTTGTATTTTATATTTATTTCAAGATAAAAAATAAGATTAATAATATAAAAATGAATGCGGAAGAACTATTACAAAATATATCGGAACAGACGGAACCAGATGAATCAAAGCAACAAGAAACAAAAAAAGAAGGATTATCAGCCATTGTAGCTGGCGGTGGTAGTCGTCAATATTTGGGTAAAGACATTCAACTCACAAATATAGATAGCATGCCCCCAGATGAAATTAACAAACTTTACTGCAGATATGAAGCAAGGCTTGGGGCAAGTATGACTAAAACTTTAGGCAATTCTTTTATTAACTTGTATGTGATGGGAGTATCAAAATATTTTAATGTAACCAATCCACCAAAGCTGATAGAAGATTTGGAAGAAGACCCATTTATTAATCATGCTTTGACAAGTGCTTGTTGTGAGTTGTATTACAGGTATGGAATGTGCTTAGCACCATTTACAGCAATACTGACAACTGTTAGACATATTGATTTTAATAAAAATAAAATTATAGATAATATAAATGGAGAACCAAGAGAGTGAAGTTATACCTGTTGTTACACAACCTGTTGAACAACAAAAAGTAAAAAATCCAAAAAGAATAGAAGCTGGAAAAAAAGGAGCAGCGGCAAGAAAGGCAAAGCGTTTGCTTCAGGATGTTACAAATCAAAATGCTGCAAATCAAAAACAAAAATAACAATAGGTGAAGAAGAACCAGAAAAAATCAAAAATAACGTATACAAAAATTATATTCCACCGTGTCTGGTTTTATTAGGCATTGCTGGGTTGGGTTTGTATATTTATAACAAGAAATCTGCTACGCAACCTGTAGCTGTGCAACCTGTTCATGTTGCACCAAAAGACCCGTTTGACTTTTAATAATTTATTTTAAAAAAATAATCATATAAAAAAAATGGCAGCAAGTATTGACGGAAAACAAATTGTAAATATGATGTATCATGCTGGAGTGGAAACACTTCTAACTGTTGGATATTCTGAGATTAACAGAAAAATACTAAAAAGACCAGTCACTAAAGTAGATTTTAATATGACAGATGTTGTGATGCTGTCTGCGGATATAATGTTAGCAATGTCTACAAAGGATATGTTGATTAAGCAAGGTATTATTCCTGCGGATATTATGAAATAATTTTAAAATATATATATATATATAAAAAAATGGCAAGTGCAGTAGCAATGATGATTGGTGGCGCATTAACAAATGCATTAGCGTTTACTGGTTCAAATTATTTCTTTTCAAAAATGGGAAGTCATTCAGATGAGGAAAGACAAAGGCATGACAAAGCAGTGGAACAATTAAACGCAGCACAAGTAGAGTGGAATAAAAAAAGAACAGAGAGATTAGATTTTATTAATAAACAACTGCAAAAAGAACATCATGCAGAGCAGACTTTTGATGATGTGGACCAGGCTATGAAACAGTATTATTACACAACTGGTAAACATTTACTTTTGGAACCGGAGCCCAAGTTGAGTGATTTTTATACACCATCTCCGGATCAACAGAATAGATAAATTACGTTTATTGTGGTGGGCATGGCTGCAACTGGATTTGTGGCGTATAAATTGATTTCATAAAAAAAAAAAGTTTAAAACTATAATTACTTTGGACTTTTTTTTTACTTTGAAAAGACTAAGTCATATGCATGATACCTATTTTTTTTGTTGTTCTTACATGGTTTCAATCCAAGTGGTCGAATATAATATGGTGGTTTAGCACTCTTCTCTAATTTATTTTTGAGATGATCAGGCGCCCATACTTCACCATTGTCTAATAATGTCAATACCATGGATGGACCATATTCAGTATCTACTATTTTCGTATCTGTAATTTTGTATATTTTATTTAGTTCCAAGTCTGTCCATTTCTTTGTGCTATTTTGATATTGCTCTTCAAGCAGTTCATCAAATTGTGCAGTTGTGATTTCCATTTTTTCTTTATAGTTATATAAAGTTTATTCTTTAGTAGAAAAAATGGAAAAGATTTATTACAGCCCAAAAGGATTTTGGAGAGGTTACACAGCAGTTAAAAAACTTAGCAAAAGAGGCTGGTGTTAGTGAAAAAAAGGCATTAGAATTTTTAAAGAAACAAGCTGTGTGGCAGATTTATTTACCCGCACCAAAGAAAATAGTTAGACCTAGGTTTGATGTTTCTGCTAAGAATGGAGTGCACCAAGCTGATTTGTTATTTTTATCGCATGATACTTTTGGCTTTGGTCGTGGACGCAAGACATATAAATATGCATTGACTCTGGTTGATATTGCAAGTAGATACAAAGAAGCAGAGCCACTGACTTCCAAGGATAGCAAAGAAGTTGCCAAAGCATTTGAGAAAATATACAGTCGGCATCTAAAATATCCAAAGTTATTACAAGTGGATCCAGGCAGAGAATTTATGGGTGTAGTATCACAGTTGATGGCAAAACACAAAGTAAATATCAGACGAGGCAGAACAGAAATACACAGAGACCAAGCTTTAGTGGAAAGATTTAACAGAACATTAGCTGAGAGATTGTTTGGTTATCAGTATGCTAAGGAAATAGATTCTCAAAAACGTAATAGAGAATGGGTAAAGAGATTACCAGAAGTTGTTAAAGCCATAAATTCGGAGACAAAAAAGCCTCCTCTTGTTGAAACAAAAATATTAAAAGATGATCCTATCTGTATGAATGCAAGTGTGAGATATTTATATCAACCCGGGGAACAAGAAGGTGGAAGACGCAGAGCAACTGATCCAATGTGGAGTGTAGATATTCACAAGATTAAAAGTTATATGGTGACGCAAGGTATAAGAGTTTATTATTTGAAAGCACCAGCGCCACAAAGAGGATTTGTCAAAGAAGAATTACTTATTGTTCCTGCTAATACCCAAATTCATAAGTTTTTATGAAATCCATGTGCATCAGTTGTAATTCCATCTTCTCGGATGTATCTTTTTGAGTAGAATGGTGATAGTGTAACTTTGTTTACTGTTATGCCATATATTTGATGTTTTATTGATCGTAGCATATTCATTTCATGGGTGTATTTTTTCTTGTTAAACAATGCATCCTTGTAGTTTTCAAAGTTAATATGTTTTTTAATTACATATTTTTGTACTCCTTTTGCTTTTTTGATAAGTTGTTCATCCGCTCTCAAAATAGAATATAGTTTAGGTCTTAATCCAACATACTCAGCTATAGCAACACCAGCACATTCATCTTTCATTTTACCCAATACTTTTTTGTTTGTATCATCATGCATTGGATGGTATTTCGGATAATCACTTAAGTCATATTCATCTTTCATTTCAACCATATCTTTGTATGCATCATCTGTTCTGATGTCTACAAGCAAGCTGTCAGTATCTGTGTATAATAAAGTACAGTTATCTCCGTACCTTTTTTTCAAAGTATTATAATACCAATCATACATCATGTACTTTGATAAATCTAATACTGCCATCCCAACATAGATTGGTTTGTTTAATGTTAATTTTGTTTTGTTTACATGTACTGCTGATAATTCATCTGAAAATTTTATACGCCTGTTAAAGTTGGGTTTGGCTATTATTTTTCTTATTTTTTCATTTTCAGAGCCGTCAGTTCTGACTAGTTTTATATCTGTCCGCTTGCGTAAATTTTCCATTGTCTTGCCAAACACAGAGTTGTTCATAAGTTTATAAAAAGCTTTTTCAAAGTCTGATTTAGCTTTTTTCCTAAGTTCTGTGTTTAAATTTATGTATGATTCCATCCATGGTTTTTCATTAAATTCTAATACTCTGTGTATTTTCTTTAGTTTCATGCCTAAAGATAAATACAGTTGCAGGTTTTTGTAATGTATCACATATTTTTCTTTGTCCCTAAGATTGGGAACTAGTTGTTCTGTATTTATCATGCCATTATTTTCTAACAGATCTGTTTGGTATTCAGACAACCATTCTTTTTTCACTGCTAATCTTTCCGGTGCAAGCGGATAGTCATTATGAGATTCATGAAGTTTTTTAGGATATTCCAAATCAACTTCAAGCATTTGTCCTTTGCCAGGTTTTGGTTTAGAAAATGTTCCTTTCTTGTTTTTGGCTTTCCAAACAAAGCCAGAATATGGAAGTAGCTGACTCATTGCCCAACCATAAAGATTATTTGCATCCAGATCCATTAAGAAGTGTTTTTCCTCGTTAGGGTTATAATCAGCTACGTGTGGATTGTTTGCTTTGGCACATCTTTTTGATACCATACTTATGCCACCTCGCATTCCTTTTTCTACAAACAAGTGCTTGTCAATGTCTGTCAAAAGTTCTAATTCTATTTCTGAATGTTTAAGTAAAGCATCCCAAGATAATCCAGGTGCTGTATAGTAATGTAAAGCATCAAGTTTGTATGCACTCATACATGTTTTTCTAAAAGTTTGAAACACATCTGCTAACAGAGTTACATCAGTTTTTAGATATAAATCATGATAGTCTCCAAGAGTTTTACAGTTAAACTCTTTCCATATTTTTTGAGCATATTCGTAATCTTCGGGACTTTTACTTTCATCTTCGAGACTACTGTAAAACTTTTCTATAGGCGGTAATTGCGTTTCCTTGAATCTTTCCATACTGTCCATATATTCGTATGGATAAACACCTTTTCGTAAAAGTAAATCTGTTTGTTCTCCAAACTGATTTTTGGTAATTTTGAAATCAGATTTGTCTGTTGCATCAACCAATTTTTCCAGAGACGAATCCATAAACTGAAAGCTATCCAAGAATCTAAGTTGTCCGGCACTAAATGAAATATACTTTTCAGCGTTGTTTGGAATGCATGTAATATTACCTGTCATTTTATGTATTTTTTGCATGATGAGATGACTATCATATCCTTTGAGGTTGTGAAATATAACAGGTATAGGTGTTTTGTTTGGTTTTATTTTCAGCTTTAGGTTGCAGTTTTTATGTGCTGCACCTCTGTATTCTCCTGTAAAATGACAGTGGTCTCTTACTTTGCAGTTCTTATCATTATCTATTATATTTTCACATATCCAGCAGTGTGTTGCTTTTTCATAATCTATTTCATTCTGCTGTGTCATGATTAATGGTTTCGGGTGAGCAAATATATTATTGATCTTGCTCTTTTCACATTCCAAATGATTTAAAAACTTTTCAACAGTATCTTCACCTCTGTAAATAACAGGTTCTTCTGTTTTACCATCATATCTGACAACTTGATATCCAAATCCACAAGCTTCGTGCACACTTGTGATTTTAGATTTCTTTCCAAATTTGCAAGATAGGAGTTTGATTATACTTTCAAAGTCAGCATATATCCCATAAGGCACAAACATTTGATTTTGATGATTTTTAAATTTGATGATTGCACCTTGTTTTGGCATTTCTATTCGGCAAGAGTTTTTATTAATACCATCACAGTCTTCTTTGTGCTTGGTGAGTAGATTTGCTCCAGAGTAACCATGAAGACAACGATCACAGAAATAAGTTTTACCATGATGTTTGTTTTGGCTGTAAAGTAGCTTGTTTAAATTTTTAATGATGCAGTAATGATATTTTGTTTCTTTTGGTTTTTGTTGAGTAATATTAACAAAATCATCAGGGTTGTAATTATCATCTATAATTCCTTCTTCGTTGTTGGGATCATCTTCGTTCTCTTCTTCAACTTCAACATCTTCAGAAACTAACAGCAAATTAATTCTTTCTATGTGCTTCGGCTGCTCTGATATTCTATATGGAAAAATAGATACATTATTATGTTTTTTTGATGCAGTAAATCCATAAACATTGATAGCAAGATCGTTTTGATTTTCTACTTTGGTTATCTGCGGGACTGGAGTTGGAAAATCAACCCCCTCCGTTTTCAAAAAGTCTATGCTAGGATAACTTGATACTCTGTCAGAATTCTTTGCGGCTGGATGCAGAGCTGCATTTATAGCATGAAGTAAACATTTATCATCATAGTTTTTCACATTTATGACTGCTTTCTTGTTTGATATTACTTTAGGCAAAAGAATATATGATGAGCCTTTTAGTGGCTCATACTTTGCAAAATTCAAATAAAGTGTAACACAGTAATCAACTTCTAATCCTGATGCTGTGTTTGTAAATCTTTCCAAACTTTCTTGTATGTTAGAAGATGATTTTTCATACAACTCGTCTAATCGCTCAGAAGATAAAAGTGTATTCTGTTCACTATGCAGAACTGCAGTGGTATATTTTTTTATCTCACCATCATCTTTGAATAATTCTACGGTAAGACCTAACTGAAATTTTATTCCTTTCATATTTTTCAGCTCCTTGATTATTTGTTCCCTGATAATAGATTTTTTATCACGGAGTAGTTTTAAAGGATCTTTATATTTGCGAGCGGATATTTCATATGCTTTGAAATAACCACATATTGGTTTGTCAACTAGTTTTAATTCTTCTTTAGATGTTCTATCATTAAGCTCTTTCAGTTCATTTATAACATTGTCTCGTAATTTAGCATATTTCTGCTTTTGTTCATCTTGCAATTTATCATATTTCTGCTTTTCTCGTTTACGTTGTTTTTTAGCACGTCGTCTTTTGAGTAAATTTTTTAATGTTTGAGATTTAACCTCTTTTGGAGTTTCCTTTGGAACTTCTTTAAGAGCATCTACCATCTTTCTAAGCTGATCATTATTAATTACTCCTTCCCGGTGTAATTGTAAAATGTAGTGAACGTCTTCGGTACTCATTTTTGTAATATATATCATATTAATTTTTTTTCTTTAAAATAAAAAAATATTTATTATAACAAGAAAAAGAAAATGGAAAACACTGAGAAAATTAAAAACATTTGCCAATTTCTCAAAGTTGGAGATCACGAACCTTGTAAAAATAAACCAACAAAAGATTCAAACTACTGCAGTTTGCATAAATTCAGAATAAAGCAAAGTAAAGTTGTACCATGTCTAAAATGTGGAAAAGGTACAAGTGCAAAATATCAAATTTGTGTTGGTTGTGGTGCTCATATAGTTAGATTAAGACATAGATACTGGGAAGTAGTAAAGCCGTATATTGTTGAATGTATTAGGCTGAGACATATAGAAATTTGATTTTCTAGTAAAAAATCATATTTTATTATATTCGTGTTTATTCGTTGATTTGGGTGTAATTTTGATAACAAATCAACAAATTTGTTTTGTATTAAAGAAACATTTTATAATTTTGATAACTTATAAAAAAAATAAACTTGCAATCTTCACTACCCCTATTTTAAAAAAAGTTTTATAAATCAAGTAAAATCACCATTTTATGGTGATTGTGAATTAATACATATATATGTAAATTGGGTGTTACCGGATCAGGATCGAGCGAAGCGAGATCTCTGAGCCGGGACACCCAATTTACATATATATGGTTAAATACAAAAATGAAACTTTATATTCTTTCATGAATTTGTGTAGACGTCATTATAGGGTTTTCAATCCATCTGGCCATGATACAAACATAGAGGGAAGCGTAGCGGCAACCTAATATTAGATCAGCTACTAAAAGTGCAATGCGTTGGGAATTAATGCGGTCTTAACCTTTTTAAATTTGATAAAGTTCGTCAGAGATTTTATATACATAGTGTATATACATGACCAAGGATCGTATAAAGGTGATAAATCAAATCACCAAAGAGGTCAGGTTCACGTTCGATTTTTATACCTACTTTTAATTTTTTAATTTCGCAATATCGTAGTGTGCACCGTAACAATTCTCCCCGTGCATCCAATCGATATTGTTATCTTTACATTTCACAGGGATTGTATGAATTTCATAGAATCTGATCCAGTTTCATCCTTAAACACAAATGTTACTTATACCATGTTGAAGGTTTTGTATTCATCGACATTTTGGCCAATTTTAATATGAGTGATATTTCGTGCACCCTAGAACCTAGTTAAATCTCCAGCGGCATTTTAGCCACAGACCGTTCAAAAGCGGTAGCCCTATTGGTAACCCATTTGTGTTTGTGATGTCACATTTTTTGCTTATTAACATTGTATTTAATGTTTTTTTTAATGCAAGATTTTGGTTGACTGTGAAAGCCACAATTCCTGTTCGACCTGTTTCCTGTTCGACTGGTATACCTACTTTCCTTGTCGCAGAATAATTACTAATTACTTTAACCGTAAATGATAGTTACGATAATACTGTTTGACAAAGAAAGATCTGGCGAAGATTATGGTAAAGGTTACACAAATCCTTCTCTCAAATTGTCTACAAACTGTGTCTACTGTGGACAAACGAATGAGTTAAAATATTTAGCACAAGTATGTTGTTACATCCACGCCTAAGTGTTGGATAAATCCCTCCAATTATCATAGAGAGAGATATAATTTACTAGATTTGCTTATTATTTTTCTGTTCAATAATGAGATTTAGATAAGGAAAAAGGCAACATAACCGGACTGGTTAGCTTTGTTAGGTCGATCTAGTTTGAATAAGATCAACTCGCTTGACAGTGATTGGGCGTTTTTATTTATCCAATTCCTTGGGTTATGAATCACTCATTTATACATGTATATGTGTAATGAAAATAGATACAATAGTCGAACAGTAGTGTAGACAATGACAAACACGCAGTTAGAACAAATAACAGGCACGTACGTACATACGTGAAAGTACGTGACACTACACACAAACTGACAATAGGCATGGTAGGTGAACCGCCTTGGAACGGTCAGTGACAAACTGGTGTACCAAACACCAATCATTACCTACGGTCAGTCACCTCTATTAACGTTTTCCGGCCATGTTTTATTTCATGAACAAGTTTATGTTTATTTAAATCGAAATCAATACACAACAATCGATATTTACAATTCACACATTGCAATATCTGTGAAAAGCGAGAATAAGATTTTATTTGATGACGTAGACAACTTTGAACAGGAAAATTAATCCTCAAGTAAATGTATTTATTAATTATCAGATTATCTGGCAATAGTTGTGCAGCTATACAATTCAGATTTACCTCATTTCCCCCGTGCAGTCACGCAGTGGTAAAAGTAGTATATACGTCATGCAAATAATACTTACATTTGCATACAACATAGTAGGGGTTTTCAATAGAAGATCTCCCTGAGAAATGTTCGTATGTTTTTCTAATAGATAATACTACAGAAAGGGTGGCCATTCATCTTTAAACGGGATGTGTAAATAAGGAAATTTCCGCCAGACGGTATAAGTATAAGAAGCCAAACATCATTAACTCAATGCGGTACATGCTCCCAGAAAATGTTAATCTTCAGTGCAATGATATATACTAAACGTGATCAGCATGTAATGGCACTATACTTGATGGCATCACCTACATGTCAGATAGTATTATAAATTACTGAGTTCCTCTTTCACATTATTTTGGTAATGAAAATTGAATCCGATTTATCTTCAATAGTGATTTTATTTTCATCACTATTAATCATAATAGTTTATTTTACACTATTTCACTGTAAAGTTTATAATAAAAAGCAAGATAAGACATCACAAACACACATTAGGACTACCGCCTTGTTACGGCCAATGACAAAATAATTTCGCTTCAAGGGTGCACCAAACATCACTCTTACAGCTGTTCATCCCAATGAAACGATACGGTGTAAACACAGATATCCCGTAACAACAACACATTTTATTTTAAAGGGTCTCTATACAAACAGGTTAAAGGCAGCATCATGGGCACCAGATGTGCTCCTACAACTTTAATACCCAGATACCTAGAAACATTACTTTATAAAAAGAGTGGAGATCATATTTACAAAGCCATTTTGACAATAGGGTAAGTGTGAGGTTTAAATCACAAAACAATGGGAGAGAGGCTATATTCTCTAACAAACAATGCAGCATTTATAGGCAATATACGTATCATTTATATATATATACACCGCAGTGTTAATGTTAATGTAATACTTGAAGTGTTTTCAACAAACGGATGAATCTTTCCATCATCATTATTCACATAAAAGTGCTGTATTGTACTGTTATTACCAGACAGTAAATCGTTGTAATATATCGCATGTATTGTCACAACAAACACAGCACGCAATCGGAATATACACCATGGCAGTGACAAATAAAGAAATTGGTTATTTTTGTGAATAACACATTTAGAAGTGAGTCCAATAATGTTGTATTTAAAGTCCTATCCCGCCAACAACAACCAAATTTTACAAAATATGTACACCATTCTAAATCTACTGACGACAAGTTATATGTAAATAAATACTGATGAACATATTTGGAGAATTCAAGCTAGAGGCACAACATATCCCGTTTTATTAGGTTATCAGTAGGGTAAGTGTGAGGTTTGGTTCACACTAGAACATGGTTTAAAAACCCCAGCGGCCTTTTTTGCCACTGACCGTTCAAAGGCGGTAGCCCTATTGTCAGCCCTTTTTGTGTTTGTGAAGTCATATGCCTTTATTCCTTATTAACATTGTCATTCATGTCTTTTTGCCTGTTTTTGAGTTAACTGTGAAAGCTGCATCTTCTGTTCGATGTTTGTACTTATTTCTAGGCTTTTGTTTGTTTATGTTATATATTCATGATCATTAATGTGTTTTACCTTTATTGCCTACTAATGCTTGTTAGAGATCATAACCTGGCGGGGATATCTTTATTTACACTGTCCCTTTTTTGGGATGAAAATAGGCTAAGAATGAGGTTTTGTGCAACCTAGAACCTGGTTTAAACCCCCAGAGGCGTTTTTGACACTGACCGTTTCAAGGCGGTAGCCCTATTGTCAGTGTTTGTGATGTCTTATCTTGCTTTTCATTCGTTCTTTGTTTCTTGGTATGTTTGTGGTTGACTGTCGTCCTTGAATGCTATTTTTCTGTTCGATTTGTACATCTACTTTTGCTATGTTACATCGTACACGAATTTCGAGCACATATGGTCTTGTTTTATTACACTGTCAGAAATAATTCATAAACAATTAGAAGACAAGCCGTACTACCCAACGGCGCTGTTATGTACAAGCATAAAATGTCGCACTGATGGATTTGCGTCACATCCTTCCTTAGGGTTGTAGTATATCATTAGTGCATACATTTTAATTATTCATGTTATCAATATAGTATCCCTGCACGCAATCCTTGAAATGTAAGCGTGTGTTTGCAATATTTATATGGCTAATCACTAAGAGATATTGCCGTATAAAGTGTGAATACTTCCATTTCTATCACATCGTTAATAAATGTGATTTCAGAAAGTGAGAAGTAATCAATTAGTAGATGCCACATTCTCCATTGAAAATCCCATCCTCTGTCAAAAGTAGACGTCAAGCGATTAACACAAAACGCAATACGGTCCCGTACAACCCACATACAGTAGTAACAATTACTATTACTTTCTGGAGATTTTAAATGCTTTTAGGGTTGTTTTAAAGATAATTTATATTGATATAGCCGTTCTCTCTTTCATTCGTTTTTCGCAGACATAATACAATACCATCGTTAACACCTTTTTCTCCAAGGTACAATATGGCTGAGAATATAATACATGTTTGAAATATAATGTGATCACCCGTTTTGGAATGCTAGGTTGATTTATCAACTTGCATTCACAGTCATTGCTTTAGGCGACTCCTCATCGCCATCTGGCGGATAACCTGCATTTTCTCATAAATCGAGTATGCATGCTGATCTATGCTAGACGAACGTATTAGATGCTGAAAACAACTAAAATGCAAATAAGCAGGTGAGAAACTCTACGAAAATCTCATTATGTATGAGTTGTGGGCGATTTGTTTTTAAGGGTTCGTCAATGTTCTGAATTGACTTTCCAGTGGGTGGGGTACTAGGTGTTGAAACCTAAATAACTAGACAGTCTGGAAAATATGTAACACACCTTTCATATTAAACTTTGAGTATAATTCACTTTAGTCATAAGGAAAAATGTCAATATGTGGGTACTTAATTAGCGTGAACAAAAACAATAGGGTAAAGGACTTCCCTGCAAACAATATAATTACTGAACAAAATAATTGTTTTTTGGCTTAGATTAAATGTATAGACAATGATTAACAATATGTTAGAGTATTAAGTCGAAATTCAAACCAGTTTTGCAGAAAAAAGGAAATAACCTCGTTGACACGTTGAAGTTTTCTTCGGCCATATTTTTCATTCATAAAAATATGTAAACAAAAGTGGAACGTGGATTATTGCCTAAATTGGTGGGAGAGTCATCTATGCAGCTACAGAACATATATGTGAATCTTGAAAATTACCCTAAGTAGATTGTTAAAACATTGAAGACAAATCAAATCACCTGTCAGGTAATCATGGATGTCGAGTTAAAGATTTTACGTTTTCTTGTTGTATTTTCAATGCTTCACCTCGCTGAACAAAATATGACCGATTAACCAATTACGATTCCTACCCCTATCATTTTTTAACGATGCATACTAGGGAAATCCGAAACGAATTTTCGAATTTATTATTACAAATTGTATTTTTCATTTTAAACAATATGCTTATCATTTGTATAATAAATATTGCAAGAAAAAACGAAGAAATTGAACCCTTGCCGTTATAAATACTCAAAATAAGAAATAAAAATGGCACTACTTTATGCAATTGTAGGTGTTATAAGGCATTCGTTCGTGAAAACTCGGATAATACCGGCTACGTTCGGAATCATACTTCATAGAAATAATCGAGATGTTCCGAATGAGAAGTTTCCGGAAATTAGAAAGTAACAATATTTTATTTGCCAAATTAACTGATTTTATAATGTTTCGAGGCTTATCTCTCTCAAGAATAACATATTTAAGAAGAAACAATACGTTTTCCCCACGCACCTGTTATAAACTGTTCAGATCTATCAGAATACAGTCGCAATAGGGGATCGTTCATGAGGTAAACAAATGTTTGTAATACCGTTCATTCAATAATCAGTGTGTAGTATTAGTAGTAGTAAATCTCGTGCAAATAGTATAATTTAAAAGTGATTTGCACTACTTTTGGGGATAAAACACGGTGCAGAAAATTCATTGATTTGGCATAGATGGTGTTATGAAATTCTGTTTTATTAACTTGCTGTTATTTAATTTTTCATTTTTATTCTTACATATTGTAAACAACATACTGGACTATGGATGTGTGTATTCACTTTCAATAAAAAAGGAAAAGAAGTCGATGATTGGATGCACCCGAGGTACTGAAATCAAAAATACAATATCTTTTTTATGAATTTCTTTTATCCAAAACACCAGCTATCAAAATGTTTCCTTATACATGTGACACACTATGTCAGCATTGACAGTTGCAAGAAAATTGAGGTTTAAGCAAAAATTGACATTGTAATTTTTACCATACCCCACCCACTTTATACTATTGGCGAACCCTTAAAGCGAGTTTTGCAAGGTGTTTTCTCATCATAAACGAGATTTCCGGGGGAAGAGTTGTTTCAATATATTTTGAGTTGTTTCAATATATATATTACGTATAATTGTATTTAGCAACTAATTCAAAAGGGTTTTAGTGATTCACGATGTCAGTTATTATTAATGATATGATGAAATAAAGAAACATGTTTACTAATAGACATTAGACACAACTGGATTATTATTCTGTTGGAATATAGTATACATAGACATTTTGTTATTGTTATATATTTTGTATTTAATATTTGATTTGATCAAAGCTTTCGTAGATTGTAGAGTTCAGAGTCTAGTTGTGCAAGACCGTTAACACGTGTCTCTACGTAATGCCGTCTAGACATCAATGACGTCACAATGTTATTAAAAAACTTTTTTCACTGATCGCTTTTGTTAAGTTGTTTTACTATAAAATCAATCAGTGTCTATCTCAGGTATACGCTGACAGTTTTAACAACATGACGCCATCCAAAATGGCCACATCACTGACCATTGGGACGTCATCTTTTTGTATAGCCCGTCTTTGATCAGGTTATGATCAAAATCTATTCATTCATAACAAATGTCAAGCTCCAGATTATCTGAATTTTCATTCATAACATGTATCAAGCTCCAGATTATCTGAATTTTCATTCATAACATGTATCAAGCTCCAGATTATCTGAATTTTCATTCATAACATGTATCAAGCTCCAGATTATCTGAATTTTCATTCATAACATGTATCAAGCTCCAGATTATCTGAATTTTCATTCATAACATGTATCAAGCTCCAGATTATCATTATTCATTAATAACAAGTCTCAAGCTCCAGATTACCTGAGTCTGTATTCATAATGACAAATGTTTAAACCGGGTTGCATTTTGTTTGATGTTTATTTTTATTTGCATGCATATTTTAAAAAATGTTTTTATGTCCATTTTCAAAAATATATTATGGAGTCTATTCATTTTCTCAGTAACGTTTGGTGAATTCGGGCAATGTACTTACACAAAGATTTAATGTTTTGTTTGTTAACATGTATTTCGAAATCGATTAAATCATGAAACTGCACATGGCTGTGGCATTTTAACGTACTTCGTCCAGCTAGGTTCTGTTCTGTTTCGTGTTGTTGTTTTATCAAATTATGGCCACTTTTACCCTTGTATTTACTTATAGTCAATTTCAATTCTTTCTTCCACCTATACATTTGTATTTTTATTTTTTAGTAAATACTACAGTAAAGTTTAGTTTCAATGTGTGGGACAGTCATAGGGATAGTTTAAAACCAGTAGCATCAGACTAGACACATCAGAGTTATATAGCCTTTGATTTTTTAAAAAGTTCTTTACCAGTAGGCCTTAGACTATTCAAGCCAGTAAAGTTCCCGGAAGATTACTTAATACACGCCACTCTGTAAATGACATAACTTTAGACATAGAGGTCATCTTGAGTGACATCTTGGCCATACACACTGTCTATCCATCAGCAAGTTCATAAAATAATATTCTAGTCTAGCTTTGAAACAGTTTAATGACAACTGATCACAATATTATATATTTGGAATGGATCGACTCTCTAAGATTTTTGTAGGTCACCCAAGATCGCCAATTTGGCTAAAACTATGTCGAATTTAAGACATTTTAAATGTCCAGCAATTGTGCAAATATTCATACAGTCATTAAATTTCCTATCAAACACTGCATTCTCAGTACTTTCAGTACTTTGATTATGTTTGGTTTTGCGATTTTATACATGTAGTCAATAACGCAACGAGTCAATATGAAGACAGTCGCATGGACAGTTAACCAAATACACATAACAACGGATATACACAACTATATACAACTTTTCACTATAGAAAGGTGTTTAAAGGTAAATCAAACAATGACACCTAAACATATCAAAAGATAGTTAAAACATCTTTTGTACATACGAGGATAATGTATTAGCGGGTGATTTACGGAAAATGAAAGACAATGACATAGAGAATATTATGTCAGTGCCTTTTACTATCAAGTTTATTAGGCGAGGCTTAGAAAACGAAGAGCCTCGCCATTCTTCGTTTTCTAAGCCTCGCCTAATAAACTTGATAGTAAAAGGCACTGACATAACATTCTATTCATCATGTAGATTATCCACATTTTTTGTATGAATTACTATTATTACCTATTTCTCAGAATGTTACGCTTATCGAGGACGCCGCCATGTTGTTGTTTTTTGTTTGTTTTATGACGTCAGGCAACTTTACGTGCATGACGTCAGATAACGTTACCTACAATAAACTCCGAGGGATTCCGCATTGATTTTCTCTATTTGTCAACTTGCCTAATAAAGCAAAATTTAATAGGTCACCCCTTTATTAGGCAGAAAAGTGCATATCAGCATGATAAAATGAAATAATGGCACCAGAGATATATGCACACATAATAACTAAACACGTCAGGATTAAATCCAATACGGTGCAACACCATCTTGATGAAATTTGCATGACAGTTACACTATATTTACTGTCTGAGTTTTGGGAAAAGTGTTTGAAATAAACTGTCGAGCTATACGTTATGCCAGGAACAGATAGATCATGAACATTTTAATAACAAACAATCATATACCAAACAGTTTGTATTCTGGTCCATCCGTTGTCTCAATTTCTAACTCTCTGTTGTAGAGTTAGGCATTTTATTAAGGTTAATTTTTAAAACCTGATGGGTGTGTACTATAGACATATAGTTGAAAATAATGCAGTTATATCTCAAAAGACAAAACGTTTCCGATCACATAACGATTATTTTTTTTGACGCACTAAGAAAGATAAAGATATCGGACAGGGAAAGCAGCATTCAAGGACGACAGTCAACCACAAAACACAAAAACAAACACGCAAACAGACAAACGAGAAGGCAAAAGTAATAACAAATGCAAACGACATCACAAACACAAAAGGGTTGACAATAGGGCTACCGCCTTGGAACGGTCACTGACAACAAAGGCCACTGGGGGTTTAAACCGGTTCTAGGGTGCACCAAACCTCTCACTGACCCTACTGTCATCCCATTAAAACAGGACAGTCTAAATAAAGAAATCCCCGCCATAATCTAATCTCTAACCAACAAGGCAGCATCAATAGGCAATAGAGGTAAAATACAAATATGCTCGTGTAAATATAATACAAAAAACAATAGCCTAAAAAGCCACAATAAAGGTACTTAATGACTTGGCAGAAGCCAGAGCAACAAGAGAATAAACCATAAGTCGAATTTAAATAACTACAGTTAAGGTAATACTACGAACGAAACACACATAGACAATTAAAGAAAATAGCATAATGCATTCCTACTGTTTATGAGATGTAACAAAAGATGCAACAACTATCACGATCCCTAGCTTAAGCGGCATTCGACTTTAAAGACATTGTGAATGGGCTCGATGATCCTAAATGATCAATAAACAACGATACTGATGACATATTACGACTGCCGCACTGCACTAAGTGAACGAACAAATGGATGACAGTAAATGAAATAAACGAACACAAACAAGTAAATAAAATAGTGGTATCTTTTGTTTTGAGTCTGTTAATGAGAGTTAATGTAAATGCAACACTTCTAAGCCTCTAGCATCGACTTATGCATTATTCTGCTTTATAGATATAGTGATGTTGCTCGATGATCCAAAGGGTTCAGTTAATAACCACAAACTACTGATTGCTAGTGCGGGGAGAACCTGTATGTAACCCCACACTGCACGGTAGTATGAAGAATGTCCTTCAATACAAAAAGGAGGTCCTTCTGAATGAGTATGAGAGTGGACTTTTGGAAACGGCCGAACACGATGCATACGATATATTGCAGTCTCGGTTTGATTGAGTCTGTTCATGAGAGGTAATATAAAAACTGATATAAAATCGAACAGTTAAAGTAGCGTTCAACCACAACACACAGAGAAACAAAGAACAACTTTATTACAGATGAATAAAAGGCAAGATAAGACATCACAAACACAAAGGGTGGACAATAGGGCTACCGCCTTGGAACGGTCAGCGGCAATAACGCCTCTGGGGGTTTAAACCAGGATCTAGTGTGCACCAATCCTCACTCTTACCCTACTATTATCCTAATAAACAGTACAGGTAAATAACGATATACCCGCCAGGTTATAATCTCTAGCAAACAAGGGAGAATTTAACATGAAAAACTTCTTCCTACACATAGCACCGGCTTACGCAGTATTCATAATGATTGGACTCGTTGATCCCAAAGGATCCGTAAATAGAAACTTTACTGATTTGAAGCCCTTGGGGACATTTTACTGCCGCCTCACAGCACTAAACAAACATTCACCAACACAACTGAAAAAATTGTAATCATATATGCAGCTGAATCCCCTAGAAGATTGACATTTCGTCGAAACTTCATACAATGACAGACATGATAAGATTGCGATGAAAATAGCATTGATGAGCTCTGTCAGTAAATCGCTGTATTCTATCTCACATATTGCTTCTTAACAACAACAGCACGTAATAGTCATGGTTGTAGATCATTAGTCGACCGTAGTGGTTTCTGTGTGAATAGTATATTTCATTTCACTGAGAAGTCAGTAAAATAATATTGTATTTAAATTGTTTTCGCGAGTGCGGAACATTAATAGTACAGCTCCTTCGTGAAAACATTGTGCACTTTGGGTTAAAGGACATATACCACTATTGCATTTCCCATAGGCCTCCATTATAGCCTTTTGGCCTACAACCCCTATTCCTATATCGGAATGGATAATAAAACCTAATGTTTTTTAAAGAACTATCTTAGAGACACTCAAACATGACCAGCAAATTGGGGATAATCTGATGCTTTCAGCCTCTAATAGTTCACTGAAGGTGGCCACCCCCAGAATGGCAGTAAAGAAATTTTACTTTTTGCAAATATACTCTCAGTAAAATTGTATCCATAAAAATGCAAATTTCAGTCAAAATATCCTAAATCAACATGTTTTATGATGGAAACATAATATTTTGATGTTTTATGGGGATTTGTTATGATTTGGGAAATTTAATCCAATCAGAATCTACCTTACAATCTGACTATATGCCCTAATAGACCCTATACTTTTTCAACCAATCAGAAGCCCCAAATCAGTAGTGGTATCTGACCTAAAAGCATGAAACGTGACTCACTGGTAGAGTTTGACATACTGAAATGTTTTGGCTATAGGGCAAAACGAAATAAATCCAAGATGACCGCCAAATCCAAGATTAGTATGGTAATTGTAACTCAAATGTTCATGTTTTAGTGGAGTGAGATGTAAGATTTCGCAAAGTAATATTATTAAGGTGTCAAAAGCACGAAAACCAGTGAAACACAGTTTAAAGTTTTAAAATTTGACAAAAGCTTTATTTTAATGCAAGTTCTATTGGCCTTTACAATCAGAAAGGAAAGGTCAAAATCTCACCATTTATATAGTATGAGGGTCCATAATGTATTGATTTAAAGTGTTAAAACAACGACTAGAAAAAGAAAGTATTTCTTCATTACATAATGTTTCAAAACAAATCTGCACATATTCTACTTTTCAAAGTTACACACCTTATGAGAACTAATATTCAAATAATTCCATGCAATTATCACTTATTTGAATAGTCAGAAGTGGTATTGTTACAGCTTTACAGAACATGTAACTAGGATAATTATCATCGTACGTTCGATAATACATGTAATCTACTTAAAAAATGTGTAAATTGTTTCACGATATCTTGTCTGTGTTCATGAAAAGCTAATCGTTGTCTCTCTCACAATCACCATCACACCTACATAGTGTTGTACATAGTGTCTTATTGCCGCCTCTGCATCCTTTTTATGTTGGACACCCTCATCTTAGTAGTTCTTGGCAAGTTTTAGTATCTTCAGGAAGTACTGTCCACAATGGTTCCCAGATCTGGTCTTGGGTTCTCTGCCAGCCCAAAGACTTGGGCATGATAAAACAGTACTTGATTCTAAGGACTGACCCCAACAATACCCTGTTTCAGCCTGGTATGGTACTCTCTTAGTGTTTTGAAATAAAGCAGCAGATGTTGGTGGTAATAAATCGATTGATCATCCTTTCTTTGTGAAGAGATCTTTTCGTACCTCATCTGATGTTTCACGCGTGCTTGTCCTGTCGTACAAACGCAATATAAAGCGTTCAAGAATCGGCATCTTCTCTTCCGACTCTTTCAGTGAAGGAGTACAGTCCAATACATGAAAAGGTCCAGTGCCATCTGGATAACTGTTGCTTACTTCCCATGCAGACGTTTTCCTTTACCACTGAAAAAGGAATTTTGATCAAATCCTGTAAAAGAATGCATACCTGAAAATGCTTTCGATTCGTCTGTACCCAGGGATTCGGATATGCCATGTGCAGCTATGAAACGCAAATGCTTTCCAGTGTTAAATACAATCCACAATTCATTAACATAAAACTCACTTTAGAGAGCAATTGACAACACAAGGACATCAGTAACAAAAGTTCGTTTAGATCATCATTCGTGTGTAGTTTTGTTTACCAATGTCTTTCAACAGTAAACTAGTATCTCCCTTTTCATGTGTGCGTGCCGAAAGATCACTTATACCTTCTCTCGGTGGATTGAGGTTACATCTTTGTCCTTGATTGACACTATTTGTTTATCAATTGCCACAGATTCAGTAGCTAGGTAGCTAAACAGTTCGACCTTATTTTCATCAACTCAAAGGAATGATTTCCATTTGAATCTGGCTGTACTCTTCTAGGTACACCGTTACCACGTTACTATGTGTCATTGCTTTAAGGCTATCCGTGATATACTGATCCCAGACAATATCTACTCTGCCTGTATGTTGTAGTTGTTTTTAGATTAAGGGAGTAAATACCTGCTTGGAGTAGTCTGCTCGGCCGTTTCCAAAGGTCCATTATCATACATTTTGTTTTGGCAAATGTCTTGGCTGCTCCGGATGTCAACATGTTAACTATAGCTGCACCATGTAAAAGAACAGTATGAATATCAGGGGCCTCATACGGTGCATTAAAGTGGTTCTCAAGTCATGTTACCAACTCTGATTTTGTTCCAGATCGCAACTTTCCAAAGATAGAGAGAGACGTGGAGTAGTTTCGGTTTTCATGGCGATAAAGTTCATCAATATCACCATCACGAACTTGACAGGAAACATAGAAATATAAAAAGATCGGAAAGGGAAAGTAGCATTCAAGGAGGACAGTCAACCACAAAACACAGAAACAAACACGCAAACAGACAAAGAAGAAGGCAAAAGTAATAATACATCCTGAGATGTTTATTATTTTGTATGTATATCTTTAGATGGTTTCCCTGGATGTGGACTTTATTGTTAGAGATTTCCTTTTGATGGGATGTAGTTTTGTTTACACTGTCTTGTCTTATTGGGCGCTGAAGACAGGGTAATAGCGAGGATTGTGCGCATATAAAATCGATTCAAGCTAACCAGTAGGCCTTATTGCCTACTGACCGTTCCAATTCGGTAACCGTGTCTTCACCACCCTTTCTGTTGTTTTTTTGTCTCTGTCATTGCCTACGATGCCATTGCGTTCGGACGCTGTGGTTTCTATAGGACCCTATATATCATTTTGGAACGGTCTGTGGCAAAGTAGGCCACTGGGGGTTTAAACCGGTTCTAGGGTGAGTTGGAGAAATAATGAATAGTTCTTCTTTAGCGAATTGAATGCCTGCTTTTCGTTGACTCACTGGACAACTAAAGAAAGGAAACTTGTTCTTCTTTATTAACTCATATAACGAAACAGTTTTCTCTTTAAGCCTAGTGTCTAGTGACTAATACCAGCATGTTACAAGGATTGTCCATTTCCTCTACAACTGCACATAGACATTTAACTTTGCAAAAGTAGATTGAAATCCTTTCTGATGTTCGTGGCGATGTTTATTTGGTTCCGTACATTGAATATTCTTAATACGATCCTGTGACAATTCAAATGTACTTATAACCCTTGAAACTTCTGGTCCGGAAACCATCCATCGAAACAACTGAGTTGTATTTTCTATTAGGCCCACTGCTCTCCCTCATCGTTGACACATTTGTTGTTCTGCTCATGGTCAATTGCAATTGATTGCAATTGATGAAAAGGCCCACTGGGTTTTCTGCATCACAAAATTGCCTTTGTTAAACTCTTTCAGAGACTGGGGAACAAATTCCTTTTGGCAATCCTTATCAAAAGTCCCAATGAAGGTTGTTTTAGGAATTTTGAACACGTCTCTTCGAATAATGTTAGCAGCTTTTGCAAGTATAATTGCTTCACTGTCATAATCAGTGCTTTAATGCTCGCCCAGTATCTTCACTGAAAGCTAATAGAACATCCCTCCCTACTCTTATGTTTTCGAAATATGCAGGGATTCTATTTTTTAACCTAATAGAGTGTATACGTGTTGACATATCGGCTCAATCTGCTGCAGTCGCTCTGTGTATAGCCTAGCAAGGTCAGAGAGCTTAAAACAGAGACTACAGCGTTTTCCCTGCTTTCTTAACTTTGGACTATCATTTTTATATAATGATGCAAGGCATTTTGCATGATAGACAGATTCTTGAGACATTAGATCTCTTGCACTTAATTTTGCGAGTAATAGTTTATCTTGTAGTATTTCAGCACAGTTTCCCATTCCAAACGTTAAGTATTAATACAGGTCCCCGGTTGCTTCATTACAAAAAAAGCATTTGTCATGAAATGCAACTGTTTTCTCACCAAAACTTCTTCTTGTACCTTTTCTAGGGATTACCTTATTTTTCAAATGATTCAGCCTTTTCATGCTTTCTTATTTCTACACGTTGAAGTTTAGTTATGTTGAATTATCCTGGCATTTTGTGTGCCACTTTGCTTTCCGAGTGTTGAATGTCTCTTTCAAATCATACCCCTCTTGCAAATGTGTCTCAATGATGGGATGGGTGACTGCCCGAGTTCATTAAATTTAATTATGTTATCTGCCATAATTTCATATCCCCTCCCAGTATCTATGTATGATCTCTTCATTGCAGGCGCTCGTTTGTGTCCTGCTGACACAGAACACATTTGTCTGAGTCAATAAAATGCTGTGATTGTCCATTTGATACAGAAGTTGTTTTATTGTTAGCTGCTTTTGAAATGTTGATATTAGTATCACCACCAACACACAATACAGTACACAACAAAAACAGAGTAATTGATAATGACTTCATCATACGACATCTCCAGATTTATGAAAAGAGGCCCACGCCAATCTTAAAGTTTGTATCAAATATGAAAATTACAGATCAATTTGTTATTTTGACTTTAAACCTGCTTGAATATAATTAAATAAAATGTTGAGTTGTACATTTTCTTTGTTATTATACCATATGTTTAAATATATTATCGATGCAATGTATCCATCAGTTAGTAATATGTAAAACAATTTGCTTTGACCTATTCTAGTATTAATATTAATGATTGCAAAATTTAATATGCAATTTATGTTGAAAATCTAAGAGGTCTCACGTGTTTTAAGATTGCAGTGCGTCTCTTTAAAGTTATGGGGTGTAAAAGGGGTGGGATCGGGTGAGCGGGGAGACAGTTTGCATATGCATGTAATATTCGGTCTGAAAAGGATTTGCATTGTAGTATTCATTGAATATCAATTACAAAATCTCACCAAAAGTGTATGTTGTATTATAATACCTGTACTGTAGGCTGTCTGTTTTTTGTCAGTAATAGTTACCTCAATCAATGATCAGTGTGTACAAATATGAGGCTAAAATAACAGTAGATTTAATCAGGATTACACAAAAAGCATAAAAACCTACCCGATGAACGTAAAAATATGGTTTAATCTTGGAAAATTATACTTTTTATCACATTGTTTGTTATGTTTTACTATCAGACTTACTTTTGTGTTTGTGATGTCTTAGTTGGCATTTTATTCATCTTTAAATTTGTTCCTTGTTTGTGTGTGTTTGTGGTTAACTGTCGTCCTTGAATGCTGCTTTTCGTGTTCAATTTTTATATCTATATTTACATTTTGAGCATCAAGTGTATACATATTGAATTTAACTATTATAGTGAAGATGGTTACATTACATTGGACAATATTTATTAATATTTAGTTTTATTATACATCTCTAAAGTCAGTAGATGAATTTTCAGGACTTTTGGTGCATATTTGAATTTGGCGGCCATATTGGACTTTTATGCTTGGCCCTATTGTCAAAACTGTTTGATATGATGTCATCATGGTTTGAGACGTAATAAACTATTCATGAACACATGTTTTATTTCATTTTATGTCATGTCTTACAATAAAGACTGGATCCCCTGTTAAGTATTTATTGACATTCACACTAGCATTAATTTAGTGCTGTGTGGCGGCCAAAAAATGTCACGCTGACTGCACATCAGTAGTGTTATTACTTACTGGTCCTTTGGGATCATCAAGCCCAATCTTTGTGGCTTTAAAATAGAACATCGCTTAAGCCAGTGGCGCGAGAGGTGTTGCACTTTACATTACCTCTCATGAACAGACTCAGTAAAATCGAGTCTGCTACTTTATCTCGTGTTTGTGTTTGTTGCTTCCAAGTGATCCCCTTTTCAGTATTTATTGACATTTATACTAGCGTTTGTTTAATGCTGTGTGATGGCCGTGAAACGTCGCCCCTACTAAAATCAGTAGTGTTATTACTTACTGGTCCTTTTGGATCACTAAGCCCAATCTTTGTGGCTATACAGTAGACTATCGCTTAAGACGGTGCTACAGCTTCTGGTTAGTTAGTAATATAGACCAACATATTACAGACAATTTGACTTTGAATATGTATCATTGTTTGCCATCGTGACTTGGCGGGGATTTCTTTATTTACACTGTCCTGCTTTAATGGGATTACAGTAGGGTAAGTGTGAGGTTTGATGCACCCTAGAACCGGTTTAAACCCCCAGTGGCCTTTGTTGCCACTGACCGTTCCAAGGCGGTAGCCCTATTGTCAACCCTTTTGTGTTTGTGATGTCGTTTGCATTTTTTTTATTACTTTTGCCTTCTCGTTTGTCTGTTTGCATGTTTGTTTTTGTGTTTTGTGGTTGACTGTCGTCCTTGAATGCTGCTTTCCCTGTCCGATATTTTTATCTTTCTTCTTATATAAGCGTAGATGTAAAAATGAAAGTGTTATAAAACATATAGCTATGTTTCTTTACTATGCTTTCGTTAAACGAAGTGAATTTATTCATGATTAGTGTGTACTGTTATATAATACTAATTGTATTGTATTGATAGTATTGTTAGTTAATTGTACATTTATGCATAACAACCAAACCACGTGTAAATTTATGATAAATATATTGTATACATGTTATGTGTTTTGGCCGGTGGCCTGTATTACTAATAAAATATTGAATACTGAGAACGACATATAGTATTTTGCTTTGAGTGGATAGTCGTCTGGGTTGGCTTTAGCATTTCCACCCAGGTGAGCGATTGAAGTATATATTGTTTCAAAAGTAACTTGAACAAACACAACTTATGGGTACATTATATATGGATTATGCCGCTATTATTGCTGGTGCTGTTTATTCTACTGCTGATGACGATGGTACATACTTCTGCCACTGATAATACTGATAATGATGATGGATAACGGCGAATGTATGATTGTGATAAGTATGAAGGTAACGATGATTATGATGATGATGACGATGGTGATGATAATGAAGGTGATGGCGGTAATGAAAATCAAGATAATGACGGGAATGACTACTATATTGATGATGATGATACTGCTGATGATTTGTTAAACAAATACATGCATACTCGTACATTAATTGTATCGAAAGAATGCAAGAAAACAGGATGGTGTCATAATCTTGTTTTTGTACTGCGTTTATTCAAGTGTATAGAAGCACTTGCCCGCATTATAAAGCTGTGTAGACTGACTTTTGGCAATGGTTTATAAGTAGTTATATGGTATCTCTTAAAATTACCAATTAGCCATACTGTTTTCACAGAATGGGTTTATATCCCGTTTTATCCACATGGCTATTAATGCTGCCAAGTCTGTTAGGTAAATTATTTGCAGGGTTTCCTGTGTTTACCCTCAGTCTCCAATTTGATATCAATGACAATACGGTACGAAAAGTGTAAGCTAGGTGCACTTGAACCGGTTTAAGCCTTTCAGTGGATCCTTTGTGAGTGCATGTTTTATATTGACAGTATTGAACAAGTTTGATACATTTATATGATGCCAGCTTGTGGTGAGCATCAATTTTATCCAGCAAGTTTACTAAATTCAATTTTAAATAGGCACGAATATGAGATTCTATTTGTCACATAACTCCAAGAAAAGCCTAATAAGGAACATTTAAGGGACATTCTTTACTAGCGCTGCCTGCATAACGTAGTTGTATGATGACGTCGTATGTTTGTATGATGATGTCGTATGTTGACCCGGTCTTCTCCGTACGACACCGAACAACGGAATTACCTTGTCAATTTCAGTAATCCTATATTTTAAGCCGTTAAGGAAATCGAGGAAGTAATCCCGATGCACACAGAGCTGAACGGAAAAGACTGAACGATGATTTGGCATTTGCATATGTATTATACTAGTGCAACATGACAAATATATCATGGTTTAATTATACTACCAAGTGGTATTATATGGCCCTTTGTGATGTTTGAGCTCAACCGTTGTGTCTTTAAAGTGGAAGACCGCTTAAGTCGTTAGAGGCGTTGCTCCTTATATTACTCAGTTCTTGTAATAGTTCATATTAACTATCCAACATATGTTCTGGAATTGATCGTCTAAACAATTTGTGTTAACGACAATCATTCTATTTGGAATTATGAGATTTAATGTTATTTTGAACACAATATTCTCCCGTTAGCCGAACATTGTTAATGCTCAATGCAAACACAACACAGACTACGTTTAAAAAGGCATTATCATATTTTAGAAAGATGAAGAACACGAATTATATATAAAATAATAAATAAAAATTTGACACCAGTGAGAGAATTGTGAAAGTCCTTAGGCACCAAGAGGCATGGTAACGAAAGTCATAATTACTTAACGGAGAGTACATGCCGATAATGTGTAAGCTGGCTCAACAACAATTATAGAAAACAATTTGCTAATGGAGTTTCTCGATCACTCGTACGCTGGACACAATTTTACCAAACATTACCAGACTTATCAATCCAATGCCTCCGCTATCTATGTCATATAGGTTCAGGTCATCGGTATAGGCGTAGGATAACCGTATGTTCTGTACATTGTTGCGTCTTACCCGAGTTTGATTAAAGACATTGTCCCACAAAATAACGGCAAAATTACATTAGAAACACGTTTATCAAAACTCTATCCAAGTGTTAAGGTCACATAATAATTTATATGTGCAGATTAGTTCTTAAAATACCGTGCTTCCATATGCGTAAAATGAATTATGAGTTGGTGACTCTTGATTCGAGGATCCAGGTTTGGGGGTTGGCCTGGCTGATTAAAGCCATTTATAGTGTGTCTATATATAGGGTTTGGATTCTGAAAACATGTAAGTTGTATACGACCTCGTTGTCTGTAGGTTTTGAAACGGTGTGTAAATATGTTGAACATTTTGTTGTTATTGGCGGGATAGCTAATTTAAACTTATAACACTCATACTTGGACCACTGTTATTTCTTGTTTATTGTAATGACATTGTTGAAAATATTAACTCAACTATTAAATTATTTGCTAAACAGTATGCCAATCTGAAAAATTGCTATCATGCTCCCTACAAGCTGAATCTGCTGCTATAACAATACATTAGCATAGGGATAAGGGCCTATATGTTTGCTGAGGAACGTCGCACACACACACGCTCTCTCCCCCTCTCTCTCTCTCTTTCTCTCTCTCTCTCAACTTACATTTCTATATTTCTTGTAATTATGTATTAAACACTTAACTAGCTATTTGATTTCATGTACTATGCTATCACGAATAATGTAAACTTGTTGTGTGCCATGCTAAAGGAGACAGATATATACAAGCGTTTTGCTTTCTTCTGGATCCTAGTTCGTTGTTAACTATTATATAATTGTAAGTCTATATAATACAAACTGTATAAATTGTGAATAAAATAGCGTTTAAAAAAAAAAGACTCATAGAATATTAACAGAAAAGCAGGTTTTGTCAGATGCACACCATGTCTTGTTTATTACATAGGCACTTCATTAATTTGCTTAATTGATATGTATTTAGTGTTTGTAAATAGCACACAGTTTTCATTAGTAACAAATTATTAAACGAACAATGATTCCGGTTAATAAATACCGAAAAGGGGATCCCCTGGAACAAGAAACACAAACAAGAGAAAGTAGCAGACTCGGTTTTATTGAGTCTGTTCATGCGTGGTAATGTGGAGTGCCACACCTCGCCTATCTCCTAGCACCGACTTCAGCGATATTCTACTTTAAAGTCGCATATATTGGCCTTGATAATACCAAAGGACCATTACTAAGTAATACTGATTGGTAAGTAAAACACATACATGCTCATGTATATATAATATAAAAAAGCCTAGAAAGCCCCAAAGTATGTACTCAATGACTTGGCAGAAGCCAGAGCAACACGAGAACAAACCGTTTAGGGTACGACAAGACAAGATTAAAGACAAACCACAAACGCTACCGCCCTATAAGGATTTAGGTAAACGTCATCATAGGGTCCACAATCTGTCGCGTCATCGCACAATCAAAAATGAAAGCATAGTGGCAAACTGTAAATAGGGCAACAACTAAACATGCAGTACGATACAAAATGATAGGGTCATAACCTCTTTTGATAAACATTTTAAAGAAGGTTGCATGAAAGTTATTATGACCAAGTATCTTACGAAGCTTATACATTACATCTCCACAGTAGTCAGGTTATGACACTCTTTGTCGCAGAAGTGTTCTTAATCTACTTCTATATTTTACAATTAGATCAGGGTTAGATCATGGCGGGGATTTCTTTATTTACACTGTCCTGTTTTAATGGGATGACAGTAGGGTAAGTGTGAGGTTTGGTGCACCCTAGAAACGGTTTAAACCCCCAGTGGCCTACTTTTCCACTGACCGTTCCAAGGCGGTAACCCTATTGTCAACCCTTTTGTGTTTGTGATGTCGTTTGCATTTTTTAAATTACTTTTGCCTTCTCGTTTGTCTGTTTGCATGTTTGTTTTTATGTTTTGTGGTTGACTGTCGTCCTTGAATTCTGCTTTCCCTGTCCGATATTTTTATCTTTCTTCTTATATAAGCGTAGATGTAAAAATGAAAGTGTTATAACACATATAGCTATGTTTCTTTACTATGCTTTCGTTAAACGAAGTGAATTTATTCATGATTAGTGTGTACTGTTATATAATACTAATAGTATTGTATTGATAGTATTGTAAGTTAATTGTACATGTATGCATAACAACCAAACCACGTGTAAATTTATGATAAATATATTGTATACATGTTATGTGTTTTGGCCGGTGGCCTGTATCACTAATAAATTATTGAATATTGAGAACGACATATAGTATTTTGCTTTGAGTGGATAGTCGTCTGGGTTGGCTTTAGCATTTCCACCCAGGTGAGCGATTGAAGTATATATTGTTTCAAAAGTAACTTGAAAAAACACAACTTATGGGTACATTCTATATGGATTATGCCGCTATTATTGCTGGTGCTGTTTATTCTACTGCTGATGACGATGGTACATACTTCTGCCACTGATAATACTGATAATGATGATGGATAACGGCGAATGTATGATTGTGATAAGTATGAATGTAACGATGATTATGATGATGATGACGATGGTGATGATAATGAAGGTGATGGCGGTAATGAAAATCAAGATAATGACGGGAATGACTACTATATTGATGATGATGATACTGCTGATGATTTGTTAAACAAATACATGCATACTCGTACATTAATTGTATCGAAAGAATGCAAGAAAACAGGATGGTGTCATAATCTTGTTTTTGTACAGCGTTTATTCAAGTGTATAGAAGCACTTGCCCGCATTATAAAGCTGTGTAGACTGACTTTTGGCAGTGATTTATAAGTAGTTATATGGTATCTCTAAAAGTTACCAATTAGCCATACTGTTTTCACAGAATGGGTTTATATCCCGTTTTATCCACATGGCTATTAATGCTGCCAAGTCTGTTAGGTAAATTATTTGCAGGGTTTCCTGTGTTTACCCTCAGTCTCCAATTTGATGTCAATGACAATACGGTACGACAAGTGTAAGCTAGGTGCACTTGAACCGGTTTAAGCCTTTCAGTGGATCCTTTGTGAGTGCATGTTTTATATTGACAGTATTGAACAAGTTTGATAAATTTATATGATGCCAGCTTGTGGTGAGCATCAATTTTATCCAGCGAGTTTACTAAATTCAATTTTAAATAGGCACGAATATGAGATTCTATTTGTCACATAACTCCAAGAAAAGCCTAATAAGGAACATTTAAGGGACATTCTTTACTAGCGCTGCCTGCATAACGTAGTTGTATGATGACGTCGTATGTTTGTATGATGATGTCGTATGTTGACCCGGTCTTCTCCGTACGACACCGAACAACGGAATTACCTTGTCAATTTCAGTAATCCTATATTTTAAGCCGTTAAGGAAATCGAGGAAGTAATCCCGATGCACACAGAGCTGAACGGAAAAGACTGAACGATGAATTGGCATTTGCATATGTATTATACTAGTGCAACATGACACATATATCATGGTTTAATTACACTACCAAGTGATATTATATGGCCCTTTGTGATGTTTGAGCTAAATCGTTGTGTCTTTAAAGTGGAAGACCGCTTAAGTCGTTAGAGGCGTTGCTCCTTATATTACTCAGTTCTTGTAATAGTTCATATTAACTATCCAAAATATGTTCTGGAATTGATCGTCTAAACAATTTGTGTTAACGACAATCATTCTATTTGGAATTATGAGATTTAATGTTATTTTGAACCCAATTCTCCCGTTAGCCGAACATTGTTAATGCTCAATGCAAACACAACACAGACTACGTTTAAAAAGGCATTATCATATTTTAGAAAGATGAAGAACCCGAATTATATATAAAATAATAAATAAAGATTTGACACCAGTTAGAGAATTGTGAAAGTCCTTAGGCACCAAGAGGCATAGTAACGAAAGTCATAATTACTTAACGGAGAGTACATGCCGATAATGTGTATGGTGGCTCAACAACAATTATAGAAAACAATTTGCTAATGGAGTTTCTCGATCACTCGTACGCTGGACACAATTTTACCAAACATTACCAGACTTGTCAATTCAATGCCTCCGCTATCTATGTCATATCTATAGGTTCAGGTCATCGGTATAGGTGTAGGATAACCGTATGTTCTGTACATTGTTGCGTCTTATCCGAGTTTGATTTAATAAATTATCCCACAAAATAACGGCAAAATTACATTAGAAACACGTTTATCAAAACTCTATCCAAGTGTTAAGGTCACATTATAATTTATATGTGCAGATTAGTTCTTAAAATACCGTGCTTCAATATGCGTAAAATGAATTATGAGTTGGTGACTCTTGATTCGAGGATCCAGGTTTTATAGTGTGTCTATATATAGGGTTTGGATTCTGAAAACATGTAAGTTGTATACGACCTCGTTGTCAGTAGGTTTTGAAACGGTGTGTAAATATGTTAAAATTTTTGTTGTTATTGTCGGGATAGCTAATTGAAACTTATAACACTTATAATTGGACGACTGTTATTTCTTGTTTATTGTAATGGCATTGTTGAAAACATTAACTCAACTATTAAATTATTTGCTAAACAGTATGCCAATCTGAAAAAATGCTATCATGCTCCCTACAAGCTGAATCTGCTGCTATAACAATACATTAGCATGGGGATAAGGGCCTATATGTTTGCTGAGGAACGTCGCACACATACAGGCTCTCTGCCCCTCTCTCTCTCTCTTTCTCTCTCTCTCAACTTACATTTCTATAATTCTTGTAATTATGTATTAAACACTTAACTAGCCATTTGTTTTCATGTATTATGCTATCACGAATAATGTAAACATTTTGTGTGCCATGATAAAGGAGACAGATATATACAAGCGTTTTGCTTTCATCTGGATCCTAGTTTGCTGTAAACTATTATATAATTGTATGTCTATATAATACAAACTGTATAAATTGTGAATAAAATAGCGTTTAAAAAAACAACACTCATAGAACATTAACAGAAAAGCAGGTTTTGTCAGATGCACACCATGTCTTGTTTATTACATAGGCACTTCATTAATTTGCTTAATTGATATGTATTTAGTGTTTGTAAAAAGCACACAGTTTTCATTAGTAACAAATTATTAAACGAACAATGATTCCGGTTAATAAATACCGAAAAGGGGATCCCCTGGTACAACAAACACAAACAAGAGAAAGTAGCAGACTCGGTTTTATTGAGTCTGTTCATGAGTGGTAATGTGGAGTGCCACACCTCGCCTACCTCCTAGCTCCGATTTAAGCGATATTCTACTTTAAAGTCGCATATATTGCCTTGATAATACCAAAGGACCAGTACTAAGTAATACTGATTGGTAAGTAAAACACATACATGCTCATGTATATATAATATAAAAAAGCCTAGAAAGCCCCAAAGTATGTACTCAATGATTTGGCAGAAGCCAGAGCAACACGAGAAAAAACCGTTAAAGGTACGACAATACAAGATTAAAGACAAACCATAAACGCTACCGTCCTATAAGGATTTAGGTAAACGTCACCATACTAAGTAATAATAAATGCAAACGACATCACAAACACAAAAGGGTTGACAATAGGGCTACCGCCTTGGAAAGGTCAGTGGCAATGTAGGCCACTGGGGGTTTAAACCGGTTCTAGGTCGCACCGAACCTCACATTTACCCTACTGTCATCCCATTAAAACAGGACAGTGTAAATAAAAAATTCCCGCCATGATCTAATCTCTAACCAACAAGGCAACATCAATAGGCAATATAAGTAAAACACAAATATGCTCGTGTAAATATAATACAAAAAAACAATAGAGCCACAATGAAGGTACTCAATGACTTGGCAAAAGCCAGAGCAACAAGAGAGTAAACCATTAACGGCACGACAAGAAAGATCGTAGTAAAACATCAAACGCCACCGTCCCAATGGGCTTTAGATAAGAGTCATCATAGGGTCCATAACCTGTCCTGTCCGGTCATCGTACAATTAAAGAGGAAAGCATAGTGGCGAACTGTAAAAGGGTCCACCACCAAGCATGCAGTACGTTGCAAAATAATAGGGTTATAACCTCTTTTGATAAACTGTTTGACAAGTTTAACAAAGATAGTATGAAAATGATCATGACCAAGAATCTTACGAAGTTTATAAATCTCATCACCATGATAGAAGTCAGGTTGTGATAGTCCTTGTCGCAGAAGAGTCTTTCAAATTACTTTTATATTTGGAATAAAGATCAAAGTTACGATAATAAAATTTTGCAAAGGTTTTACGAAGTTGATGGTAACGGTGACCTTGATTGAGTAGCTTATTAGTTATGCAAAGATTACGAATATTAAAGTCCTCAACTCGAGTACAAGCTTTTGAAAAACGAATAAGTTGAGACACATACACACCATAAGAAGTTGCTCGAGGAACATCCACATCCAAGTGGGGATAATTAACAATGTCAAAATTAAAATCATCTCTCTTGTCATAGATTTTGCTAATTATTTCACCATTTTCAATCGAGAGATTTAAATCAAGAAAAGAATCGTTATTATCAGATATATTAACTTTGTTAATCTGAAGTTCTTTAGGATACATATTATTAACCATAGCTGGAAAGAAATGGTTGTCGATGTTCAATATTTCATCCAGATACCGAGAGGTGTCATTCAAGGCTTCAATAACATCGTATGAGTGTACAAACTGTGCAACACTTGTCGCAGATTAGTAGAAAGGGGTTAGCCGTATAGAAGTTAATACGGGTATCTATGCTGTTAAAAACAGTATTTTTCCAAGTAGAAAGGGAGTTGGGGTCAGCATGTTCTCTACGACACCATTTAATACTAAAATCGGCAATGGATCACGACATGCATTAAAATCAATCACAGAAGGCAATCTATACTTCGGACCTTTAAAAAAAAGAAATGCCGAATACGTTTATCTATAATATCAAAATTAACATTACTGATATGACCGGCCGGAGCATTTAAATAATTAGGAATAGAATTAACAAAACAATTATCCCGAAGTCTCATCCAACGTACTGACAAGGTCAGGTAAGATAATTAATGCAAATTTGGTCCTATCTGAGATTAAACGTGCTATCCCTGGGTTACTGAGCCGCTATGTGAACCATTACAACACGGCGCTAAACTGAAAACAACAACCACAAAATCGAACCGGTTAACAATATGCAGTGATTATAGAACAACAAACAAGATCATATCTGAAATTAAAAGTCATAAAATAAGTTTTTACAAAATCACGACCCACAATGATGATGGATTTATAAAGCTCATAATATAACCTAAACAGACAGGAACTGCTTAACGGAAGGAACAAATATATTCCTTCGTCGATGTATAGATATGTGTTTGATCATAGTTGAAATTACAACTCTTTATTAAGGTTTAAATTAATTGCATTGGTTGTATATTTATGGCATACATTTTTGGAGTGTTTAACAAGTGTTTGAAACACTTTTTGATTATAGACTTATTGGCAAATCTATTTACAGATCCATTTTTAATTTTATATTTAAGTGTCATTTTCCAAGATGTATCTCTAAGATTGAGAACAATCATTACAAACATTCAATACATTATATATGCACACATTTGATAATTGCTTTACTTGGTTCACCAATGTGTACAACTGCTTTTTCTTTAAATAACACTCTGTTTAAATTAATGTATATCAATGGACAGGCGGGGCTACTGCACAAGCATCCAATTTGTCTGAATAGAAAATGGCTATTCCACTGTCTGAAAATATTTAACAGCAGCTGTCTCTCTTGCATTTTGCAGTATTATCATTCTCCTAATTGATATTATTGTCGGTGCTATATTGACTGGAATATATGTAAATATAAGAGTTGATTCGCACATGTTCGGTTCTAATGCTGTTGACCGTTAGTTAATGTCAAATTTACCACAAAGCGCTAATTAATTACACGCAATACAATAAAAAACGTAAACTGGGCAGTTCGGCGTCTCGGAGTCTATCATCCGAGAAGCATCAGAACCATAGGATTATATTGGAAAATAAGTGTAGTGGTGAGGTGTCGGGATTCATATATATCCTATATATATATACATGTATCTGGGTCACCTATACATTACATAAAACAATGGGTTAATGAGTCGTTAATCAACAATTCAATTCAATAAACCCTATGAGTAAGATTAAGAAAAAAACACTTAAACAGCATCTATATGTCTTTCTGTCTGTCTGTCCGTCCGTCCGTCCGTCCGTCCGTCCATTCATCCATCGATCCATCCATCCATTCATCCATCCATCTATCGATCTATATATATATATATATAACGCGATATAACTTCAAAGGAGACGAAAACATCAAAGGAGGCTATTACTATCGCACACTCATAATACTTGACATATGTCAGTATTCTTGGTTCATGGTTCAGTCCAAAATAGTTATGTTACTTACTTTACAGAGTATTGAGACCTAAACCAGAGGATGGACACATTCATTTAGAGTTATATACTCTATTGATGTTACAAACGTAGTTTACAAAGATTTCAATGTGTGATTCTGGATGACTTTTTTCTGTGAAAGCTACATTTACTGTTCGACTTTTCCTGTTTTAATGGGATGACAGTAGGGTAAGTGTGAGGTTTGGTGCACCCTAGAACCGATTTAAACCCCCAGTGGTCTACTTTGCCACTGACCGTTCCAAGGTGGTAGCCATATTGTCAACCGTTTTGTGTTCGTGATGTCGATTGTATATAGTATTACTTTTGCCTTCTTGTTTGTCTGTTTGCGTGTTTGTTTCTGTGTTTTCTGGTTGACTGTCCTCCTTGAATGCTACTTTCCCTGTCCGATCTTTTTATATTTCTTTAAGGGTCTATTTCCCAACGCTAAAATCATTGAACATGCATGGATACCTTGCTTATGTACTGCTAACATCCTACATGGCCGATTCGCTTAGGTATATAAACTGAGGCCCGAGTAAATAAATATTGAAAAGGGATCCCTTGGAAGCAACAAACACAAACAAAAACACAACAAACACAAAGTTCTCCTTGAAAAGCGTTGGTATATTGAACAGTATCTAGGGTATAGCAGTATAATTATAATAATTTAAACTTTACTTTCATGAATAAAAAATAGCAAATTAGCGAGTTAGCTGTACTAAACACAAAACATTGTTGATAAATCATTGTTTGTAGAGAAAAAACACGCCAAAACACGTGGTTTCATAAAAAAGCTGCATTAGGGGGCTCATCATCTGAACCACATTGAATTCCACAATTTCCTCAAACAATTACATGTCTAGCTGTGATTTACAGTTTACCTAATATAAATGCTTCCCTTATTCCCAATGCAATAGGTTTTTGGACCATAACATCATATTATGCTAGGTCCTTAAGTGTGCGTCAACATTCATCTGTAAACAAATGCTATCATCGATTTACGCATCTTTGTCTAGTGTAAGCAAGCATATTGACATAAACTGTTTTCCACATTTAGATAATATCAGGATGGATTGGATTTTATAGTCCAACAGCTAAGGTCATATGGCGCCTTTCCAGGATCTATTGGTGAAGGAAGATCCAAGGTGCCCCTTAATTTTGGTGCACGGGCATGCAAATGGGTAGAAACATCGAGGTTTCGCAATTCGCAAGCCAGCTGGATAGCTTCCTCACAAGAAGATTCTTTGTCACTTTAGAGCACGAACACAAAGCGGCGAAAGGGAAGTGATTTCAAGTCAGAGACGCTAGCCACACGGCCAAGGAAGCACTTGGTACTATTTGTACACATCTGTCAAATACTGCACCTGCTAATTTGATAAAAAATGTATGCGGATGGAAACATTAGTTGAACAAAATGTTAACACTTTTGTCAAACAATTCACAGACTCCAGTTGGAGATGATTGATTGTGTTTTTATAATTATCCTTAAAGAGGCACTACCTATATCTACGCGATTTTTAATATAAAATATTAAATACTCAATATTACTGCATTTATATGTATGCAAAGCTATTTTATGAGTATTCTAAGAAGCAACAAGGTTCGTATTCCAGTTCTGTAAATTATTAATTATGATCAAAACAATATCTTGAATAAAATGCTGCCCAGCCGTTTATTCCTGCCGGAGAACTACGAGCTTTTACGATTTTATCGGACATGCGCAATGCCATTCATTTGAACCAAAACAAACTACTCGGGGCAGTTCCGATAGTAAACGAATCGATCGGAACTCGTCGCCAATCCGACGAGGCAGTTCCGATTGTAAACGAATAAGAGCGGAAAATCTCCGTAATCGGCTTGTCTAAAACAATGACGAATACAATTTCAAAAATCCTACCTTTTTTATCCCGTTTTTCCCCAGCAAAACGTATATTACATGGGGTGAAATTATTGCCGTTTACCTTTTTCATAGTCCTCTTTATAATTAAGTAAAGTTTATTATCAATTGGTGGACAAAAATATATAGGTAGAGCATCTTTAATAAAGTGCCAGTCAGAAGTGCACATATTTTGTCTGGATCTGCATGGCCTCTGACAGATACATTCCACATTAAAAGTTGTCCTGATCTGATTCAATCTTATCAAAGAACATTATAAATAACATGTTTCTTCAGTCGTTCTGCAAAAACAAATAATTTAGCCAACATTTTTATTTTTTATTCATTGTTTCATGTTAGTATTGTTTGCAAAGCACCATAAAACATTAAGTATTTCGTTATTATCTTCTTCAAATTTAGGACTCAAAGATGGTCCTCTCTGTGATAACTCTAACACAAGGAGTATAAAAGGAGAAATTTGAAAATTGCCAAACACGATGAATAAAAACACGATGAATATTATAGTCTCGGTTTTTACACTGTTCATGAACGGTAGTGAAAAATGCTTGCTGCTGTTCACGTCCTCTAATTTAGAATAAAAACTCACTATATACGACACACATATATATATATAGAACAAACTGCCACCTATGTACTGGATTTCTAAGTTACATAAAAATCCGTATAAGGCCCACTTTATGTCGAATTCTGGTGCCTGCACCAACACAAACATCTCCAAACGTTTAACTTCTTGTCTTACTTCCGTTAAATATCACGTTAAACAATATTGTGCTAAAACATATGAAAACTCTGGGATTAATTGATTTTGGTCTACTAAACATTCAGGAGACGTTTTTGATAACATTTGCAATAAAAGTCTAGTTCAATCTATAAGCACTTATGACTTTGCTATACTATATACAACCTTATCACATCACCTTATCAAAGACAAGTTTACTGCTCGTATACAAAAAAGTTTCGCTAGAGAACAAACTATAATTTTGGCCTGTAATAATATTAAAGCGTTTTTTACTAACGGCAGTTTAGGCAGTTACACAATGTGGACTTTCCAACAAGTTTGTGAATCACTTATCTTCCTGTTAGATATTATGTATTGAACTACCGTTTAATGACAAATTGTGGGTATCATTATGGGTGCGAATTGTGCACCCATTGTCGCAGATTTGTTTTTATATTGCTATGAATGAGATTTCATGTTGAGTCTTTCACCAGATACACAGGCAGATGTTAAAGCCTTTAATGACAATTATCAGTATCTGGATGACATATTGCATATTTACAAGCCTTTATTTTATACTATGGTTAATAATATATACCCTAAAGAACTTCAACATAACAAAGCTAATATTTCTTTTACTAGCGTTTCTTTTCTCGATTTACATCTCTCTATTGAAAATGGTGAAATAATTAGCAAAATAAATGACAAGAGAAATGATTTTAATTTTGATATTGTTAATTATCCCCATTTAAATGGGGATGTTCCTCGAGCAACTTCTTATTTGGTCTATGTGTCCCAACATATTTGTTTTTCCAGAGCGTGTACTCGAGTTGAGGACTTTTATATTCGTAATCTTTGTATACTGTTTTGTATTAAATGTTCCTAGAATATTAAATAGAGTTTAATAACCAGGTTTTTTGAGATACGGGAAATATCTCACGAGGTAGAGAAATGGTCCCGATATAAGACCGAGTGCGGAGCACAAGTTCTTATATCGGGGCCATTTCTCTACCGAGTGAGATATTTTTAGTATCTCAAAAACACTGGTTATTAAACTATATATTACATAATTTAAAATGATATTTTATTAATATTTCTAATGATTCACGCTTTTTACACCAGTTTGCACGAGAACGCCAAGACGACGTTACGTCATCCAAGACGACGTTACCTCATACAAACAAAATAAGTGGAACCGGAACTCTTCGATAATTTACGTAATCGTTATTTCCTAGTGGCGGAATCTGACGAAGACGTCCGTAAAACAATCGGAACGTTTTTCGGCATTTCCGCCACTGACCAGTAGAGCAAACGAGTAGATATAGCTTTTCTTTTCCCAGTATTTCCTAGACAAATATGTAATATATATATTTTACTGCTGCATTGTACTTTCTGTATAGCGGTACTTTTCATAAAATAAATTGTTATTATAGCCTTGCATAATAAGCCCAGTCCCAAGAGACTAGCGAGGCACATGGGAAGCTATATTTCTGATAATGAATGGCAAATTTCTCTTTCGGATTATATACGTTGAGCTTAGATATTTTTTCTACGAAAGACGATATTTCAATCCCGAAAGTGATTTAGTACTACCCAAATAAATTTGTATATTATATGAAAAGTATGACACTATACTATTTGTATAAGCTACCTATATATGTTAATAAAATCTGTTCGCTTATTTACCGTTTTAAAAGCTCATGAAATATTTGTAATATTGTACACGTGTCACATCCAGAAGTCATGATATGGTCAACGATAATATATCCGGATGATTATGGTACAGTACATCCACCATTTAATCAAATCAAACACCTTTAACACCTTTAACATGGCAGCTTATACTATTTAGTCAAAGCTAATTTTATACGCGGTTATTAATAACAAAATTAATACTTTAAATTTGAAAATATTATTTCACACTGTTGTTTGTTTAAATATTGATTATTGTAAGAAAATTAAAATTGTCGGTTGATCAGAAAATCACAGCCACTTTTACCTTCATTATGCTTCATTTATTGTCATCATGATGTCTAGTATGAACACAGACCGACAATGTATTCCACAAGAACCCAGTCGTATCGTTTGCTATTGTTTAATGACTGTATTCGTTTGCCGTATGTTTGATGGGATAGTGTTTCGTGTTATTTTTAGGATTTCAATCCACGAACGGGATTACAGTATGTATTGTTTTAAACAAATAAATTAGGACATTACATAGTTGCATTCTATATTACCATATTGTCATCCCTGTATAACAGAACAGTTCAAATAGAGATATCCCCGCCAGGCTTAATTTTCTAGCAAACAAGGTAGCATTAAATGGCAATATAAATATAACCCATAGATGATCATTTATAAACGAATATAAAAACAATAGCTTAGAAAGCCACAAAGCAAGTACTCAATGACTTGCCTGAAGCCAGAGTAACAATAGAACAAACCATTATGGAGACGACTAGAAGATAGATTTAAGGCAAACATCAAACGCTACCGTAGTTTGAGGATGTTTGTAGACGTCAGCATCGAGACCATACTATGTCCGGTCATCACACAACCAAATAGGAAAGCATAGTGGCGAAATATAAATTGGTCAAACAGTAATATGCAGTGCGTTGCAAAACACGGAGTTAATGAAAATGCCATTAATTAAATGCCATTAATTAACTTCCACATCAGTAAAATTTGATATTATATGCATTCATGTACAGTAGCGAGCGTGAGTCATGTCACTTTATATGAATGACGTCACGTATCGTGAATGACTTCATTTTAAACTCGTATTGGCGTAGTTCGAAGTTTGTAATAACGAAAACACTGCTGAAGAGGTTTACTTGTTATAACTTGATTTCGATCATTGAAATCTGTAACATCATCATAAGCTCCAGCAAAACGAATGAGCTGGGAGATATAAACCCCGTATAATGTAGCACGAGGTACATCCTCATCCAGGTGTGGATAGTTAACGATGTTAAAGTTGAAGTCGTCTCTCTTATCATAGCTTTTAGAAACTGAGAGACGAAGATCGAGGAATGCCGTTTCAGTATCCGAACTGTTGGAATTATTCAACGTGAGCTCTGGTGGATACATGTTAGTAACCATATGAACAAACAACGGATTATCAATATTGAGTATGTCATCTAGATTCCGAGATGTATTTTTAAACGCATCAATAACTTCACTCAGGCTAGCAGGTGAAAAACTCAACATAAAATTTCTTTCAAAGCAGTACAAAAACAAATCTGCGACAAGTGGCTCACAGTTAGTATCCATAGGAATACTAACAACCTGGCGGTGACCTGTTTTACCGTATCGTATACAGATGTTATCGAGAAGGAAATATAGCGATCTACAAACATCAGCACAAGTCCAGACATTATAAGTATCAATAGGGGCATTTGTATAGACAGACCTGATAAAGCAGGATACACCTGCATATTTCCTTCGTTTGGTGTTGAGGCATTGGTAAACAATGCAAATTGTGAGAATGTGTTTTTTATTACGTCTCGAAAGTATGGGTATTACTTAAATAACAATCCATTTCAGATAAAAATAGTATAAAAAGGAGAAATTTGGAAATCGCAGGATAGATACTCAACATATTGCAGTCTTGGCTTGACTGAGACTGTTCATGAACGGTAGTGAAAAATGCTTGCTACCGTTCATGCCCTCTATACCCGGGTATTTGAGAATTTACCAAGGATATCTGTAAATAAATATCGGACTCAGCGATCTCAAAAGATCGGATTTAATAACAGTTCTGACTGCTAGCATCTGGAGACGTTTTATTGGAAATAAACATATTTCCATATTTATTGTGCGGGGTAAAAACCTGGTCTTTGGGACGGCCCTTGGTATCGATGATCTTAAAGTCCCGCCCACAAGATATTGATCTTGAACAAAATAAACCCGCTGCAAATATTCTATATCTTAAAGATAGGATGTTTAGACTGTAGTATTGCAGACTGGAAAAGGTTCCATAAATTGTGAAGTGTTTGGTTTATTATCTTCACTCTAAAAGTAGATATAAAAGTTGAACAGGAAAAGTAGCATTCAAGGACGACTTTAAATCACAAACACACAAATAAACTAAAAAAACCTATATATACTAAACCAAATTGCTAAGTATCAACCTAAGAATATGTCAATAATATTGTCATTGTTTTGTGTATTTTGAGCTTGATTAGAGATACGGTTAAACTGGAAAATAACGAGTGTAAGTCGTCTGCTCTGATTGCATGAACATATTTTAAAACGTTTAAGTCAATGTGTTTTTTAGAAATAAGTTATAACACCTATACAACTGGGTATATAGGATATATATAATAATCCTAATTCTAACATATGCCAGTTAAAATTATTTTGACATCATGTTTTACTAGCATTGCCGCTACAAATGCGTTTGCAAAAGAAATTTTCGAAAAAATTATTGTTAACTCTGAATTACAATTTCAAACAATATTCAATGTAAAGGGAGATAATTTAAGATTATCCATATTCCATTTTTTTATAGACGGAAAATCTGCGATAAATGGGTCAATTTTTTATGTTTTTTTCTATTATTTCATATCAATTTTAAGAATTTTATATCTTTAAGCGATCTTTGACTCATGTTATGTGTTTTATCAGTACATTCCATGTTTTCATATAAAGGGAGGGTTACTCTCAAAAGATGTAACAATTAAACAAAAAATAAATGTTTTACAAACTATAGGTCAAAATAAAATACTTATCATATATCTATTCTAAAATATATTTAAAATAAGAAAATTAGTTAAGATACAAAAGTTGATACTTAGCAATTTTGTTCAGTGTATAAAATGAATAAAAGGCAAGATAAGACATCACAAACACACAAGGGACAGTTGCAAAAAAGGCCACTAGGGGTTTAACCCCGTTTCTAGGGTGCACCAAACCTCACGCTTACCCTACTGTCATCCCACTAAACGGACAGCGTAAATAAAGATATTCCCAGGTTATAATCTCTAACAAACAAGGCAACGTTAATAGGCATCATAAGTAAAACATATAAATGATCGTGTACATATAATATATAAAAAAAAAGCCAGAAGCCAGAGCAACAAGAGAACAAACCGTTAAGGGCACGACAATGCAAGATTAAAGACAAACATCTAACGCTACCGTCCTATAAGTATTTAGGTAGCCGTCATCATAGAGTCCACAATCTGTACGGTCATCGCATATTCAAAGAGGAAAGCATAGTGGCGAACTGTAAATGGAGCAACCATTAAACATGCAGTACGTTGCAAAATTATAGGCTTATAACGTATTTTGATAAACATTTTAACACGTTTAATAAAGAGTGTATGGAAGTGATTATGACCAAGTATCTTACGACGTTTGTAACTCACATCACTACAGAAAAAAATATAAAAAGATCGGACAGGGAAAGCAGCATACTATAGAAGTCAGGTTGCGAAAGTCATTGTCGCAGAGGAGTTTTTAAATTAATTTTCTACAATTTTGCAAAGCCTTTTCCTACTGGATTATCTTTTTAGTTATACAAATATTACAAATATTAAAGTCCTCAATACGACTACAAGCTCTAGAGAAACGAATAAGTTGAGAAACATACACCACATACGAAGTAGCTCGCGGAACATCTCCATCTAAATGGGGATACTTAACTTTATCAAACTTAAAATCAAAGTTTTCAAACATAATAGTATCTGTATCAAATCAAGTATAATATCTAACTGAGAGTACAAACGTTAAACTTACATTAAAGCGTAAAACCTACTGAAAGGTGTACCAACCTTTGGCTTTAAATCAAGCAAAACATCCCGTTTTGACACGTTTAGGTTAAGGTACCTTAAAACCCCAACATTTATTGTAGAAATATTGCTTGCTCTATTACAACTGACAATAATCAATATAGTACCTATGCTATTTCTGTGGTACTGAAACATCACAGGCTAAATGTCACAGATGTTATACTATATGTGAAGCTAATTCCCAGGGAGTTTGACATTTCCTCGAACAAATCAAAAACAGACAACATGTGAAATAAAACTAACATTATAGATGATTTCTGTCGGGTAAATGTGTATGATAGATTCTTCAAATAAACATTAGTCTTTGCAACGTCGTTATTAACATAAATGTATTGTTGTTACCAGACAGTAATTCGTATTTATCTACTATTGCTTCACAAAAATCACAGCATGCAAGTAATATTTATAGCATAACTATTTCGAGTATATGTGATTTATACCGCTGAGAGTGCAGTATAAATCACATACGAGAAAACATGCTATAAATGTTTTGTACCATAGCCATTTATCCAAGTACGCGCGTGCAAGAAGTTTTAGGGCGTTGCAGTTTTCAGTAAATATAACAGCTCGATCCAATCAAGAAATAGCATTATCACACGGCATGAGCATGACACATGTTTTGATTATTGCAGCCAATTGCCTTTGTATATTATTGGGCAAATGCAATGTCAAAATGTCAAGGAGTGATGTTTTGGTATTGGTTTAGTCATTTTGATTGACAGGTAGTGTGTAAACATTACAACTGCGCGAGCGTAAAATTGAGTAGACCATATAACTACCGAATCTGTCATTTATAGCACGGCTGAAATATACAGTCATTTATAGCACGATTTAGGCGCTGACCTTCAGGTTTATGAAAATTATATCATAAGCAAGAACTTCGCAAAACCACTAGAGCTATGGTACAATAAGAATATATAGCATGGCTTAAATAAATAGAAGAAAGTGGTTGTGTTGGTGTGAATAACATCAGAGTTGATTTAAAACAGTAATTGAGCATTGCAGGAACACAGTCAACCAACCCAAAAAAAAGATCGTCTAAACAAACAACAATAACTGGGAAAAATAAATGGCGAAAGATTGTGAAAAAACAAACATAACATGATTGACAATAGGGCAGCCGCCCTGGCACGGTCAGTCGCAAACAGGGACGCGAGGGGTTTTCCCAAGTTCAAGGGTGCACCAAACGTCAACATTACCCTTAATGTCATCCCGATAAAACGGGGAAGTGCAAATAAATAAATAAATAAATCACCGCCAGGCTGTATCTTCTAACATAATAGACAGAATTAATAACCAGTATAAGTATAATACAAAGATGATATTATGTATGTGTTTATAAAAATACATTAGTCTAGAAAGCCATAAAGTAATTATTCAAAGACAGAAGCCGGAATCAGATATAGGGTCCTTTAGAAACGACAGCGTCCGAACGCAATGGCATCGTAGGTCCGCACTGTACTGCAAACAAGGAGTTGGTAACACAACGAAAGAGACAAAAAACAACAGAAAGGGTGGAGAAGACAGGGTTACCGACTTGAAACGGTCAGTAGGTAATAAGGCCACTGGTTAGCTTGAATCGAGTTTATATGCGCACAATCCTCGCTATTATCCCGTATTCAGCGCCCAAAAAGACAAGACAGTGTAAACAAAACTACATCCCATCAAAAGGAATTCTCTAACAATAAGGTACAATCATAGAGTCCCAAGAGGTAGTCCAGTCATCGCACAAGTGAAAAGTGAAGCGTAATGACTGACTGTAGAAGGGTTAATCACTAAACATGCAGTGCGCTGTAACACCAAAGGGTTATATCCTTTTTTGACGAACTACAAGAACAACAAGAGAATAAACATTAAGATCACTAAAATACAAGATTATAATCAAACATCAAACGTTACCATCCTGCTAGGATTTTGGTAGACGCCGTCCTAGGTTTCACAGTCTGTTCGATATTCATGATCTTCGCAAAAAGGTTTCACCGTTTGTTCGATCTACGCAAATCAAAGATCAATATTAGATCAATATTAGTTCGGTTGTTTTGTTATTTTATTCATTTTCCATTGATTTATACATTTCTGATATACAAAACAAATACAAAAAAGCTCTTGAAAATATTCAGTATAACATTACGTAGCATATATTTGCATTTATAGACTGTATTTACAAACAACTATGTCAATCCAAAAGGCACTAGGGGGCACACGTGACGCTATACTTTCTGATAAAGAATGACAAGTTTCTATTTCGGATGATATACGTTAAGCGTAGACTTGTTAACACTTTATTCCACACGAACACATTCGTTTGTTATAGTTTGATGATATTCGTATGCCTTATTTTTTTATTTGACATTGTTTCGTGTTAATTTTTACGGGATTGAAATATGCATTGTTTTCAAAACAATAAGTTAAAACATGACACAACTGCATTCTATATTTACGTCGATGCTACTTTTGCTGCTGCTGAAGATGCTTAGGCTTCTGCTTATGGCATTCATACCTATTGCTGCTGCTGCTAATGATGATGGATGATTATAATGATGCCGATGATGATAATAAATAAATACTGAAAATGTGATCCATTGGAAGCAACATACACAAACAAGAGAGGAAAGTAGAAGAATCGGTTTTATTGAGTCTGTTCATGAGAGGTAATTATAAGATGCAACACCTCTGACGCCTCCTAGACCAGGCTTAAAGGATATTCTACTTTAAAGCAACACAGAATGGGCCTGCTGATCCCAAAGCACCAGTAAATAATACCACTACTGATTTGAAGTCGGGCGAAGCATATGACGGTGAACATGGAACCTTCAGTGTGGTATTTTCATACCATTCCATGGCCAGCGTCGTATGGTCCCAGTTTTTAACAAAATGCTTTGCCCTACACCAGAAAACAATGGGCAAAATAAACAAAATAGAATTGAGTTGGAGCAGACGTTATGAACCTTGCGTATCACATGTAACAGCTAAAATACTAAAATAAATAAAAAGCATATCCTACATGTCCTAAGGGTCATTTGCAATACTCAGAGCCTTTAAATTCTGGAGCAGTGGAACCACCTCTTTGAAATTAAAGTAAGAACACAAAGTATTTGTAAACGTGCCACCAATATATGTATAGAAATATCGGGCTGAATGATCTCCAAATATCGGAATGAATAACAGTTTTGATTGCAAGCACGGGGAGACGTTTTACCGCCGCCACACAACCCAGACAACGCTACTGTGATATATAACAAATAGTATGAAAGAAGAAATTTGGAAATCACCGAACACTATCAATATGAATAATATTGTAGTCTCGGTTTGATTGAGAATGAACGGTAGTGGTAAATGCTAACGGCCGTTCACGCCCTCTAGCACCGAACTCAATCAAGCAGAACATCCCATTTTTACAGGTTTAGGTTAAGGTACCTTGAAGTGACAACATTTATGGTAACAATATTGTCAGATCTATTACCTACTGACGATAATCAACTAAAAGACACTTGAAATACTTATGATACTTCTGAGGTACTGAAAAATCACAGGCTTAATGTCACAGCTGTTTGCTCAATTGCCAAACATGTTCCAAACATGTTGTTCTAAAGCCATAGTATATGGAGACGTTTAATGACCGAATATAACAATATAATACAATGTAATACTATATATCAAGCTGAATTCGCGTGGAGATTCACATTTCACGATAAGAGATATAAACAATAGTTTATGTGTTCCTTCATGTTAATGTTTACGACAGATTCTTCAAATAAACAATAGTCTTTACGACATCGTTATTAATATAAATGTGTTCTTCTTACCAGACTATAGATCGTTGTACTTTATCTCATTTATTGCTTCACCACAATCACAGCACGTACTTAGAATATACAGCATGTCGGTAAATAAATAAAAGAAAGTTGATTTTTTGTGTGTGTGAATAACATTAGAGTTTATATAACAGTCGAACAGTAAACGTAGCATTCAAGTACGACAGCCAACCAAAAACAACAACAAACAACAACAACATCGAAACAAACAACGATTACTTGGACACATAAATGGTAAATTATGTGACAAAACCAAATTTGAATATAAAATGATTGACAAAAGGGCTACGACCTTTGGAACAGTCAGTGGCAAAATGGACAGAATGGGTTTAAACCAGACTCCAATGTGCACCAAACCTCACTAATATACTCTATTGTCATCCCAATAAAACGGGGATGTTCAAATGAAGAAATAAAGAAATCGTCGTCAGGCTGTATCTTCTTACAGAGTAGGCAGCATTAATAAGAAATATAAGCATGACATTAAGAAGATAATGTATAAGTATGTGAATATAAAAATACAAAAGTCTACAAAGCTATAAAGTAAGTATTCAATCACTTGGCGGAAGCCAGAACAACGAGAGAATAAACAATTCTGGGCACTAAAAGACAAGATTGGAATCAAACATCAAACATCAAACGTTACCGTCCTTTTAGTATTTAGGTAGACGTCATCATAGGTTTCAAAGTCTTTTCGGTCAATCTTAGTTAAGTTGTTTAGTTATTGTATTTATTTTTCATTTCCGATATTTCAAAAATAATAAAATAAATAAATAAAATAAATGCGCCTGAAAACACTGGTAATAATATCTCAACTCTTAATGTTCTTACAATGTAGAATATCAAATGGATTTTACTGCTACATTGAAATTACAGTATATCTACTTAGCTATACTTTCTGATAATGAATGAAAAGTACTACCCATTTAGTAATAAAGTACTTCGCAGAACATAAGTAAAACTCAAGAGTTGTATACGTTGATGAAAATTATATCCCTATTAATTATTTATTGTATAAGCTAAATTTGATCAAATGTTTGTTTGTTGTTTTATAAGCTTATTAACTATTTTTAATATTGCACATGTGTTACATTTAGAAATCATGCTATTATAATGTATTCTGATTAGCGTGGTACAATTCAACCTGGCATAGATTGTTTATTCTAAGACACACACACTATATAGCCTAGTTTAAAATATCACGTTATATTTAACGATATATCACTAATGTTTGCAACGTTAGGAGAGTAAGCAAAGCAATGCGAAATATTTCAACTGTTTGCACTATTTTCGCATTTTAGGGTATTAGAATAGAAATAGAACATCGTTTACGGTGAATTATCGTATAATACATCACGGTTTGGAGTTCAATTGTAAACAATACTTTCACGAGCCCAAACCGTGATATATTTATTACACAATGATTTACCGTAAAAGAAGTTTTATTTCTTAATTCTAATATCCTTAATTGCGAAAATAGTGCAAACAGTTGAAATATTTCGCATTGCTTTGCTTACTGCAAAGTACATTCGTACCAAAATGGTAAAAAACGGAAAAAACGACACACTAACACATACGTTTAAATTGAAAATATTATTTAATACTTGCACTTAAGTATTGATCAGAAAATAAAAGCTTTAGGTTGGTCAGAAATATAGACCAAATTAGTACGGACGATTTTACCTCCATTATGCTTCATTTGTTGTCATCAAGATGTCCAAAATAAAACAAAACGACATTTTATTTCACAAGAACTCAGTCGTATCGTTTGTTATTGTTTCATAACTGTAGACTTAAAGAAATATAAAAAGATCGGACAGGGAAAGTAGCATTCAAGAAGGACAGTCAACCACAAAACACAGAAACAAACACGCAAACAGACAAACATGAAGGCAAAAGTAATAAAAAATACAAACGACATCACAAAAGCAAAAGTGTTGACAATAAGGTTACGTAAGGTTAACTGATTAATTAAGAAATCTTCAAGGTGGATTCGTAAAAAAGAAAGATGTCCTGAAAACGGCAACAATACATGCTGTTTTAGTAGAGTGCATAAAAATCACTCTTCTAAAATTTACGTTTACATACTATTACATATATTAAATTGTCACATTTTCGGTAAAATGCTTTTGTTGCAATCGTCATTAATTTATTTTTTTGAAGAATAACCGTTTGCAGACTAATGAAAGTATGAAAAGAAAAACTATGTTTTACCACCCTCTAAGTCTATGAAAAGTTGACATTTTTTCCGTTCAAAGTCTATAAGAGCCCATGATATGTTGACGTCAGTTTAGAATTAAACACAGACTATTGGGTACACTGATACATTTGTTCTTGACAATGCGTTAAACAATTCTTGTAATTATCCAGCATCTGTTCTGGAATTGATAATCTAATCATAACGTTAGCGTTAGAAACATTCATTCTAACTTTTGGAATTACGAGATCGGATGTTATTTTGAACACAACTCTCCCCTTAGTCGAATATTGCCAACACACAATGCAAGACAATCACAGACCGCTACGCAAGCATCATATCGTAAAGAAGTAAATAATATGAACTATATATATATACTGAACCAAACAGATAACGCACCAGTAGACAATCATTTTAATGTATGAACTTATTATATGCCGACTGGTACCGTTGGAGACAGGTGATTTGCATGAAATTTGTCTCGTTCGGAATGAAATTTGTTTTGATTTATTGATTGTTATTATTGAGATATTAAAGGTATTTTCTACTGGTGCGTTAGCTGTTTGGTTCAGTATATATATAGATACATATGAATATATATATATATATATATATATAATATATATTAAATAACACATGGGAACTCGCATTACGTGGTCCGAGTATTAACTTTCATACCCCAACCAACCCCTTCTCCAAGGAGCGAAAACGGGGTTGGCTGGAGTATGAAATAAAACCTTAATTCCAGCATAAATGTTTGCATATTGTAAACTTAAACATTTAATATATAATTTTAAACAGGTTATCGCATTTCTTTCAGTAAAAATGTTTTTAAACATGTTGTATTGTCGAAATATCCGTTATAAAATCCTGCTAATATAAGCTTTCCCATCGCTTAATGGAATTAAGGCTGGACCACGTAATGTTATGAATCACTAATTACCGTCAGAGATATATCTAATTCCTGCCTAATGCAGAGAATATGCCAATATATATCTAATTCATGCCTAATACAGAGATTATGCCAATACTGTTTGTGGTGCAGTACGGATCTAAGCTGCTATTTCTGTATTCTACAGGACCATTCTTTCTCATTTCAGTGACTCAAAATAAGTTTACAATTTACTAATGGAGTTTTTAGATCACCAGTACACTGGACTCAATTTTACCAAACATTTCTGGCCTAATCAATATAATGCTTCCGCTATCTCTTTGTTCGAAACTAAGCTGAGAGGAGCGATAGGTTAAGAGCGTCGGTGTCAATTTAGGATTTAGATGTGTTGTGTATACTGATTTATTTTATCCGAGTTTGATTAAGCACAAAACTCCTCATTATTTTATTGCAGCAATCATGGAATAATAACAGAAAGGCATATTTTGAAAGATGCGCAGCATGTTTTGCTTTGAAGGTTCCATGTTCACCGTCATATGCATGCCATATTCGGGATGGCTCTACATTTTGAACTATTAACATTTTAAAGATCTGGAGGTCTGCTCAACTCGGCGCTAGAAGACGTGAACGGTTAGCTACCAATCAAACCGAGACAGCAATATTTATTTATATTATATGAATCGTGTTCGGCGATTTCCAAATGTCTCCGTTCATACTCTTTTTGTATACAACATATGCACCTCACAATATGCTGAATTAGACAGGCGGTGATATCTTTACTTACACTGTCGCGTTTTATTGGGATGACAATAGCTTACGAACAAAACGAACAGAACATAACATTCTTTTATTGATTTGTACGTTAAGTACATCATCATAACATATACAACAACTACAAAATACATATTTAAATCACGTTTCACATACAAAGTATATGATAAATATACAGACATATATCAGCTCTAAAGAGGATGAACTATAAAGTGTTCAAACATGCGTTATATATATTATATGTGACGTCGCACATTTGAGATATGTAGCCAATTTAAAAAGAATCATTTTGTTTTCAGTTTAATATTGTGCTATGTATTTCCTCCTTATATCGGAGTAACATGGACCTTTTAGAATGAAATGAAACTCATTTTCGATATCTTGAGTATTACAATATTGACGAAAACGTTCATTTCTTTCGATCTTATTCAGAATGTGACAATAACCTTATTCTACTTACTAAACTTCTTAAATATATTTTATATTGAAAATGATTGTCATACTGTTATACAAATCTAAGACACCAGCATTTTGTTTATCAGCATAGCACTTTTGTAAAAAGCAATAGAATATTCTTTGTTTGTTTGAATACTAATACAAATGAATGACAAACAACTGTATCAGGGTTATCCGAAACCCAATTAAAATCATGTTCATACATTATTGTTTTAACATTAGATAACCAGTTGCCATTACCACAGTCATCATAGGCTACTTTATAAACATGTTTCAATATAATATTGTCAGTATTTAACAACTTAAACAAATACTTAATTTTAGCATATCATTAAATATACGAAGAATAACGTCCCAGTTCACTGTAAACAGCAGCTGTACACGTACATTTAATATTTTCTTACACAAGTGTATCCTTTTAATTTCTTTAGACTTGCTAAAGCCCCATATTTCCGATGCATATCCCAAGATTGCGGTTTGGTGCACCCTATAAACTGGTTTAAAACCCCGGGTGCTTTTTGTTGCCACTGACCGTTCTAAGGCGGAAGCCCTATTGCCAACCGTAGTTGTTATTTGTTTCTGTGCGTGTTTGTGGTTGAATGTGATCCTTGAATGCTATAATTCCTGTCCGAAATTTATATCTACTTTTAGATATAAATAATAATTGCTTTTGCATATTTTTGTCTACTGAAGGTGTAAACAAAGTGTAGGACAGGCTGACATTGATAAGACCACACTGGCAGAAAAATATGACACCTTTATGGGTGTTGATGAGGAGAACGAATACAGATACACACCCTAGAGTGAAACAGTAGTATAGAAACGAGGGGTACCAGCGCAGTTTCCCATCACGGGGCACGAGAAAAACTAATGAAATATGACAGTGGGGACTCAGGCTAACTCTCATTCGCACACTACTAAGATCTAAATGTAAGTCACGCCTAAATCAACACCAAAATATTTTAACAGTTTTCTCAAGCACCCCCGCTCTGGAAAACTCCGCTGATACCCCTCGTTTCTATACTACTAATCAATCTGGTTTGTCAGTTTAATAACATAACATTTGCAACTCATTAAGCAAAGTCAGACGGAACTGGACAGTAGTCTTCATCATCGCTTTGCATATCATTTTTTACTTGTATGCTAACGTATCTTGTCCGTTATCTAGTATGTACCGTTTATCATCATAAGCTGATAATTTTTTTTTATTTATTGCATAGCTGCTTATGTTATGCTTTTGTGATCTAATGACTTTCATCTCATGGTGAGCTTCTGTTGCCGTAAACAAAATCTTTTTGTAATCATCATGTTCTATCTGTTTTTTTTCTAACACACTTTTTAAAACCCTTACATTTCTTTGTACTAAGCTCATTATCTAGCACATACGAATATAGTTTACTTCGCAAACCAACAAATTCAACAATAGGCATACCGCACGTTTCATCTTTCATCTTGACAATAACCTTTTTATTATAATTTAAAATGAAACTGACTTTTTGGATCATAATCACAATTATCAAACAGTTCTTTATCCTTGTAAAAGTCTGCATACGCATCTTTTGTTTTTATTTCATAACACAAGGAATCGGTATCAGTAAATAATAACTTAGCTTTTCTATGATATTTGTTTTTGATATAGTTGTAATGGAAATCATACATCAAATATTTTGACAAGTCTACAATACACATGCTAACATAACAAGGACGATTTAAAACTAATCGTTCTTTTATTCTGTTTATGGCAAATAAATTTTCATTAAACATTTTATAAAAAATAAATGAAGGTCTTGCTGCATATTTTAAGAGAACCTCCTCGTCGTGAGTCAATTTAACATTAATTATTTTTCTCAAATTTTCCATAATTTTACCAAAAACTGAATTGTTCATCAGTTTGAAGAAATCCTTTTCAAAAGCATTTTTACCAGCTGTTCTCTTGGCAGTATTAAAGTCTATGTATGTTTTCAACCACTTTGATTCGTCGAACTGTAGTATTCGGTGTATTTTTGTTACCTTCAATCCAAGCTTTTTATACAATTCTAAGTTTCTAAAATGCACGACATACTTTTCTTTATTTTTTAACGTCGTAACAAGTTTATTAACATTACAATGTCCTAAATTAAACTTTTGTTTTAAATTTTTACAATAGTCTGACAACCACTCATCTTTTATCTTTAAACTTTCTGGGGAGAGAGGATAATCATTATGCAAGTCATGTAGTTTTCCGGGATACTCGATATCGCACTCAACAATGTACTTTGATTTTTCATTTTCAAACTTATCAACCCACTTGAAGTTACCAGTAGGTAACGGTTGGCACATAGCCCACCCGTACAAGTTATTAGCATCAATATATATTATGTACTTGCTTTCTTTTTCCTTGTCATAGTTTTTCATATATTTATTGTTAGCCTGTGAATATCTGTTTGCAATATAACTCGTATCGCCTCTTAATCCTTTTTCCACAAACAAATATTGATCAATATCAGTTATTAAATCAAGTTGGATACCAGTCATATTGAGGCATGCATCCCAGGCTAAACCAGGACTACTGAAGAAATGACAAGGATCTAATTTGTAATACTCAATGCACATTTTTTTAAAGTTTTCAAAAACATCTGTCAGCAACAGCACATCAGTCTTAAGATACAGATCATGATATTCTCCCATATTTTTAATCTTAAATGTTTTCCATATTTTTTTAGCGTGTTAATAATCTGCATCTGAAATGTGCTCATCATTTAATTGAGAATAAAAGCTGTCTTTGCCGGGTAACTTAGTATCCTTGAAGCGTTCAAAACTGTTCATGTAATCATAAGGATAAACACCTTTTCGTTTTATTAATTCTAGCTTATCATCAAAGTATTCCTGAGAGGTGTATTGAAACGAAGGGATGTTTTTTACTAAATTTTCTAATGATTGAGACATTAACTGAAAACTTTCAATAAATACCAAACTTTGTCCTAACATAAAAGCCATGTACTTTTCCATGTTATTTAGTATAACATTTATGTTTTGTTTAAACTTTCCGATGTGTTGCATTATAAAGTGAGAATCATATCCTTTTACGATATGAAACACAACAGGTATTTTTCTAGTCAACCTGAAATTAATATTACATATGTCATGAGCGCTTCCCCTATACTTTCCAGTTATATGCTAATGATCCCTGACTGTTCTGATGGAGTTTTTGTATGCCACTGTATAACCCGCGTCACCTTTTTTGGGAGTTGTTGCAAAACCATTACCACAAATATGACATGATTTAGATTTTTGGAATCCAGCTTCTTCTTCCTGTGACATTACTAGATCTTTTTTAATTCATAGTTTTCTTGCACCACTTTTCATAGTTTTCTTGCACCACTTTTCTTCTTCTATCATTTTTTCTAAAAACTTGTAAACAGCGTTTGGTCCTCTATACGTTACAACTGGTTTTGAATACTGATCATCATAGCAACAAACAACCTTATGCCCATAACTGTAATCAGTATGCTTTTGATATGCTTTTCTAGGATTGTTTGATACTGAAGAAATACTTTCGGTTACTGCTTCAAAATCAGCTTATATAACAAACGGAACCATTAGCTGTCTGTCATAGTTTTTAAACTTAACTTTTTCATCTTTGTTTGGCATCTCTACTGCTACCTACACGACTTAGAGTTACACAAGCAAAGTGAATCCACAAAGAGGAACACTAAATGGGGTGTTAATCTGTTTGAAGGTTAATAAAATATACACATATTATCATATACAATATGCCAGAAATATTCATTAAATATAACATGGCCATGGTTTTACACAATTTGTGATCTGTCATTTACCCAAGGTTGTAATAAACCTTTCAAGTATGCGGCTCACAGGATAGAGTAGCCGGGTATTTTGATTGATAATGGTATAAAATAATTATACTGTAAAGGTATGATATCCGGGTAGACCAGTCAAAGTACCTCCTCTTCATGACACCTCTGAATTTACGTGTTACAAATCCTTTGACGTCACTAAAATATTAAAAGTTACGCTTTGATAATGTCGCATAATGGGAACTGACCCTAAAATAAACAAATTATGGCGCAATCTGTGCAACTATCTATAATGCAAAGGCCAAATAAAATAATATCTGTTTACTGTAACCTGACCGAGTCCTTTTTTCTTTTTTTTACCGAGAATAAAAAAATCTAATTATTCCGACAATAATTATTGTTCAGTTTGTTAAGCACACTCGCAAAAAGTTAGCCAAAAAAGTGACTGCATCTTTTCTGTACCACCAAGATAAAATGACGTTTATCACTCAAATGTATCGCTATCTAATTGTTCTCGAACTTAAAGTCTTCACGGTATGAAAAGTAAAATAAAAGCAAAAATAAAAAGCCGACATTCCAGCCAATTTGTTTCCAACAATGCAACAATAAACACAATCATGTATTATATTTGGAAGAAGGGAAACACTTTAAGATTTATAATCCAGAATATTTGCAATCCTCCATATCACACTCGGTCTTTGAATACTATTCACATTTTTAAAAAGATGTCAGAAATATTTATTAAATGTAATATGTGATCCGATGTGTTATTTAAGGATTGTTTTTCATTGTTTGCGATGTTATCAAAGTATAACACTACAATGATGGGTCACAAATTGTATAAAACCGCGTAGCGCAGCGAAGCGGTTTTATACAAAATGTGTGACCCATCATCGACGTGTTATTCTTCGATAACATCGCAAATAATGAAAAACAATCCTTATAATTCCAAACTTATATAGGATATCAATGATTATCTTTGCTGACAGTCGATTTGTATTTCACATGCCCCAGAAAACTCTGAATTAAATTAAGTTCAGTTGAACCGATTAGCCAAATCACACATTTCCAAATAGATCTAGGCCTAGATTTTTACGTTTCCTAAAAAAAAATGTTTCTAGTGTCATATAGCTGCCTTTAGGCAATGCAAACTCCAATCGCAAACCTTTTCCCTGATAGGCTATGCTCTTTTCATCCCCAAAGTTGTCTCCTAAAACTCGCCAGAGTGCACCATTTTACCAGCGGAAAAAGGTTTAAAATATCGGTTATTCTTGTTAAGCTTTTTAAAATAACATGACATACTGTACACATAATCAAGCGTTACGATTGTAATATTAAGACAAAGTGTTTACCTTCACTGATTATCTGCTTAAATCCGCTGTTTATTTACATTCGTTGTGACATTATGGTTTAAAAAAGTGACGTCATGTAACGTTCGTTACGTCGTCATACATATTAAAGAAAACCTGGGGCGTAGGCAGGTGCACGGTCGGAAGCCGGTACCGTTCCATTTTCCACCTAATATAGTGTTTGGAAGCCCGAGCATACTCCGGACCCCTTTCGCCACTTATATAAAATGTTGCTCTTCCAGTTTAGTCTGCGACTGCATAATTGGAACTTTTTTTATTTTGACGTGTTATTAAGAAATAACACGAAACTTTTAAGAATGACTAACCAGTCAGAATCCAGAAAATATGTGTATTGTTCGCAGTTTGTAATTATACTTGGAAACATCGCAAAAAAAGAAAAGTTATTGTTCAATAATGTCACAGAAAATGAAAACTGATCCTAAAAATATCCAAATAGTAACATCGAGAGTGGCCATATTTTCGAAATATTATGTATGACATGTTATACTTTGATAATGTCGCAAAAAATGATATGTTATCGTTATAATAATTTAACATCCAAAAAAATGAAAATTGATCCTTGAACAAATTATGGCGCAATAAAATGACAATTTATAAAAAAATTAAACGATAAAAACACTTAGTAAAATATTTATAATCCATTCTAAGTAAACAATCATATATTGTCCCCGTTTTTAAAAAAATAAAATGTTAGAAATATTAATGTAAAGTCAAGTGTAACCATAGTCATGTTTTTACGCAATTTTTGGTTTGTCCGTGAAATGTTCCATTGAACTGTCCGTGAAATGTTATACTTCCATTGAACTGTCCGTGAAATGTTATTCTTCCATTGAACTGTCTGTGAAATGTTGGAATGCTTCTATAAAACTGTTCGCGAAATGTTATACTTCAATTGTACTGTCCGTGAAATGTTATACTTCCATAACGTCATACAATGGAATATAATATGTCATTAACACTGCAAAACCTTTAGTGTTGTTTTTCCGCAAGCATACTGTACATTTATGCCTATAGTGGATTTATTTTCCAGAGTGGTGTATCGAGAGTGGTCATCCTGTTGTGGATTTGAACAGTGTTCCATCCGAATATCTGGCAGTTTTCTGCGCGAATTGTATGTGTCTGCAGCCCCAAAGAGCATCGACAGCCGCAAAAAGTCACTTCCGGAAAACCAAGCCAAGGAATACCACCGAAATTCCCTGAAAAACATAAGAGCAGCTTTAAATAGGCATATGAAAGACTTGGGAAGAGAAACTGATATTGTTCGCGACAAGTGTTTTCGGAAGTCAAACGACCTGTTAAATGCTAAGCTAAAATACATGGTAAAGTCAGGAGCTTCAAGGCCCACTCAGCACAAAAAAATCATATCAAATAATGATCTGTGCAAAATTGTAACTCACCTTAATTCGTCCAACGCTGATCCGCAAATTCTCATGTACAAGATATGGTTCTGGTCTAGCATTCCATTTTGTCAGTCGAGGCTTAGAATTTCATCATCAGCTCAGTGTCCATTCTTTTACTTCAATGTTGATGATGAGGGTATTGAGTATGTTTCCATTCAACATGAAACACAACAAAAGAACCTCCAGGGTGGGTTGGGTGATCCAGAAGCTCCATCTGACAAGCGTATGTATGCAACAAACGATAATGGTTGTCCGATTAAAGCACTTTAATTGTTTCTTGATCGACAAGGATGCACAAGTTTTATTTTGCCGCCCAAAGTCAAACACCCTTGCCCAGTGCTGGTATACCTGTAAGCCAGTATCACAAAGAATGTTTTCCGATTTCATGAAAAAAATATGTGAAAATTCTGGTTGCAGTGTCATGTACACAGCACATAGTCTTAGAGCAACCGCTATAAGCGCGTTAAGTGATGCTGGTGTTGAGTTACGTCACATACTGTTGATGTCTGGCCACAGAAACGAAGCTTCTGTGAGAAGTTACAGCCGTGACTGCACATCCTTCCAAAAGAGGCAAATTAGCACGACTCTGTCGGCTAAAGGTCATCAAAATGCCTCAGTCCCAGTGTCTTCAGGTAACACATCCGTGGGTCAACAACCAAAGCAATAAAGTTTATGTGATCGGCAACAGTTCTTTAGTGGAAGACAGACCACATGCCTTGAACGTCCGCAAATCAATGACTTCGGGCAAATTGAAGCATACCCCACCCACTCTGATGTTTCACCCGGAATGTCAGATTTAGCTAATTTGTCACGCACAAATAATGATTCCAGCATGAAGTCAGTCATGTTGTCGTCAATGATCTCCCAATCTCGTGGTTTCCTTGCTGATTCAACCTTTACTTCGTGCAATTTCACGTTTAATGTCGGCCACGATATGTAAACATTCCATTGACTTGACCGTGTTGAGGAGGACAAAATTCACAAGAAATAGTCCAGAGTTTAGTGTTAAAATTTAGTTAATTTTATGTTGTTCATCTATTGGTTCTTACCACATGTCTTCTGTAGCAATAAACTTACAAATATTTGTTAAAGACTGTCTCAAATGAAACAATAGTGTATACTTTAAACAGCGTAGTGTTACATATTGGAAAGGTGAAATTTGCCCGATTAAAATCGATTGGAAGTTCTCAGTGCGCAATTGCCCACAGGGGCTTGTGGACTGTGTTTATCCCTCGATATATTTGTTGGGGTTTGTAATTAACAACGTGGTTTTATACAATTTGTGACCCATCATTGGCGTATTATACTTCCATAACATCGCAAAAAATGAAAAACAATCCTTAAGTAAAGAATATTACTTTCTGGCGAAGCTTATATAACAACATATTCCAATTAGTTATGAAGATCAACTTTGACTGTTGGTCGTTACCCATGAAGATGATTTATCACATATGTTGAATTGCATAGTAGAACACACCTTTCTTACCAACGTTAATCAAAATATAGGTCTCAAGACACACATCGATTTTGTTCTATTGGCTTATGAATCAATTTCACCTTTAAATTCTGAATGAGACCTTACCAGGCTAAACGTTTAAATACAGGTATTACAGCTTAACAAATTCACTAAAAATGGTGCGTTGTCCAAATTGCTTTTAATTTAGTGTTAGTGTGTTTGGCAATGCACTGTTTTGGGGCTTCAAGTAGTATAGAAACGAGGGGTACCAGCAAAGTTTCCCATCACGGGGCACGAGAAAAACTAATGAAATATGCCAGGGGGGACTCTCATTCACACCACTAAGATCTATTTGTGACCGACCCATCACTGGCGTGTTATACTTCCATAACATCGCAAAAAATGAAAACAATTCTTAAATAACAACTGATGCGTAGAAATATAAAAAAGTTTCATTACACTAGACTGGTATTCATTATAATAGATCGGTATTCATTATACTTTAATGGTATCCACTATACTTGCCTGGTATTCATTATACTTTAATGGTATCCATTATACTTGCCTGGTATGAATTATACAAGGCTCGTATTCATTATACTAGATTCATATTTATTATACTAGACTGATATGTATCATACTGGTACTTTTAAAACTCATATTATATTATACTTGACTGTTATTCGTTATATTATACTGGCATTCATTATACTAGACTGGAATTCATTATACTATACAGGTATTACATATAACTGACTGTAATTCACGTGACTGGTATACTAGCCAAGAAAAACACGAACTGGCTAACAGAATGCATTTTAAACGCCGTAAGAAAATGGCAAAACGAACAAGTACTTTCATGTATAGAGACGTGCTTGGTCATATTTGATATTACAATCGTTATACACTACTTTGTATTAAGAGTTCAATTATTAGGAAGGCACAAACGTGACTAACACATACGAATATATTCTCATTTATTTAATTGTTTGGAAAATATTTGGCGCGGCTCCAAATAGCGGGTTGCCGGCAACACATACATATACTCGTATCATGGCAGCCCTTAACATGTTTCACAAAAGAGGGCATGGCCCAAAAGCCTGATACCCTTATTGAAGACCCAACAGGCATAAATAAAGTGTTTATTCACAACTCTAATTATAAAGTAAAATGTTTCTTCATTTAATCACTTGCTGTAGGTTCGATCCCTCAGGGGCCTAGGAATCTTTATGTGAGGAAGCTATCCAGCTGGCTTGCGGAACGTCGGGGGTTCTACCCAAGTGCCCGTCCGTGCACGAAAATTGCCCGGAGGGGCACCTGGGGTCTTTCTCCACCAATGGAAGCTGGAAAGTCGCCATATGACCTTAGCTGTTGGTGCGACTATAAAATCCAATTCAATCAATCATTTAATCACTTGAAAGTTATTTATTTTCTAAAGTTTAAAATTAAACTAGGCATGATGCACCAACAATAAGCCCATTCGTTCTGTTTCTGTTTCCGATAACGGATTCTCTGGTATATTTTTCTGCTTCCGAAGCCGCACCGAGTGTCTGGTTCGTCGGCATATTGTTCTGTAACTTGTATGTTCCTGAAATGTTATGCAGACAGCAGCAGGACCTTTTTCTTAACGGCGGATTAACAATTTTGGCCTACAACAAAAACGAAACAGAAGAAATAAGTTGAATAGAAATGGGTCAACTTATTTATCGAGTATGACAATAGAACTATATCAATAGAAAAATATAGGGTGAGGTGGGTGGGGATAAAACAGTTTTTTACACAACATGAGAAAGTACCTACGCATGCCATTATCTCGCAATAAGAGTGTTAAACGGTGTTATGGCACGTTTCTAATAACGCCAGAGCTGGGTTCATGTGTACTTTTTAAATGTTTGTAATTTGATCATCAATGCAGGCCATGTAGCTGAGCAGCGTGATAAATACTGGGGCCAGGTGTAGTTATGCGCTTACTTGCAAGCAAAGAAATGGTTAACCAAATTAAATAACAAAGTTAAAATATGCATTACAAAACTCTACACCCGATATGAGTTCGAAAGTATTATCAGGATATTCTTAGTGCAGAAAAGATAATAAATAACGACAATATAAAGCTGAATATGCTTACGTTACGAGACAAAGAATTTCCATTCAGACAAAACTTATATCTTCAAAAATCTGATTAATTTCAAAGCATCGTGAATTTAAACTATGGCGGAGTACACCTTAACATCTGAGCATTATGCAATTGCAAACTAATATAGAAGATGACTGAAACCCCAAATAAGGGAGATGGGTGCATGAGCTTTCGTTCCTCGGATTTTCTGGTCGTACCCTCGTTCCTCGGATTTTCTGGTCGTACCCTAGATTGGTTTTCTCTTTAGCTGCAACTACTATGGTTGTTCAGTACGATTCTGGATACATCCTGAGATGTTTATTATTTTGTACGTGTTTCTTTAGTTAGTTTATCTGGATTTGGACTTTATTGTTAGAGAATTCCTTTTCATGGGATGTAGTTTTGTTTACACTGTCTTGTCTATTTGGGCGCTGAAGACAGGATAATAGCGAGGATTTTGCGCATATAAAATCGATTCAAGCTAACCAATAGGTCTTATTGCCTACTGACCGTTCCAAGTCGGTAACCCTGTCTTCACCACCCTTTCTGTTGTTTTTTTGTCTCTTTCGTTGTATTATCAAGTCCTTGTTTGCAGTACAGTGCGGACCTACGATGACATTGCGTTCGGAAGCTGTGGTTTCTATAGGACCCTATATCTCATTTTTAAAGGAAAGGGATAAAAAATCAGTTTTTTACTCAACATGAGAAAGTACATACCGTACTCTTTAATTTGGCAGGAAGATAATGTAAAGAATATTACAATAGCAGCGCTAGCTTACATAACAGTGGGTGCCTCCAAATAACTCTAGCTATTAACGAGTAATTGCCCGTATTTTTAGCGTGATCATATATTGTATTTCATGTTGTTCTATCTAATCTAGTGTTTGAAATACTGCTGTAGTATTATATTTGTATCGGTACATTTATATACAGATATCTACGGGTCATGCTTTAAGATGTATTTTTGAATATTGGAAAACATGAAACACAATGCAAGGTTCGTTAGTTAAGTTATCTTTAAATGCCTTCCTTATTTGCCTTAGTACAGTTGCTATTTTATCATATTGCTATCAGTATATTTAATCAATATATTCACTTGATACTTACTGCTGCAAACAAAACTGTGTCTAATTTTAAATAAATTTCACTTTGCAAGTTGATTCTGACATCCAACGTATGCCAAAAGCGAATAGCAAACGAGTTTTTTACGGAATGATTTAAACATATTTCATTGGCATATATGAATAGGGGGTCGGTGCAGAAATATAGATATAAGAATCGAACAGGAAAAGTAGCATTCAAGGACGACAGTCAACCACACACACACACACACACACACACACACACACAGAGAAACAAAGAACAACTTCAAAGATGAATAAAAGGTCAAATAAGGCATCACAAACATAAAATGGTTGACAATAGGGCTATCGCCTTGGAACGGTCAGTGGCAAAAAAAGACCGCTGGGGGTTTAAACCAGGTTCAAGGGTGCACCAAATCTAACACTTACCCTACTGTCATCCCAATAAAATGGGACAGTGTACATATAAGTCAAACACAAAGATGCTCGATTATATATAAATACAAAATAAACAATAGCATGGAAAGCCACACAGAAGGTACTCAATGACTTGACAGAAGCCAGAGCAACAAGAGAACAAACCATTGAGGGCACGACAAGACAATATTGCAGACAAACATCAAAAGTCACCGTCCTTTTGGGCTTTGGGCTTTAGGTAGACGTCATCATAGGGTCCACATCCTGTCCGGTCATCGCACAGTTAAAGAGGAACGCGTAGCTATCTGAATGACATACATTCACTTTGGTTGTCTTCATTGCCTTTGTACCATTATCATTCTCCCAAGGCATGTTATTGCTGGTATTATAGTGACGGAATTTTTTTTTAACATTGATGTAATAGATAATAGGTACGGTCTCATCGAGTTGGTTATTTAAACATCGACATGGGAGTAGCGCATCGGGGTGTTTAAATTTACCAACGCGATGAGACCATACATATTTGCTTTGTAATATGTCCATTTCACCTGTATACCATACACATTTACCACTTGTTTAGCACTTACTTCTGATACAGACGCAATGTATTCTTCTGCCATTTCTTTCAGAAGATGTAAGCATGGCAGTCCCTTTGATCTGGGTCTATCCTTTTACCAGACACAAGAGCCATATAAATGTATTCGAAAGTAAGTGTGGTGGTGCGGTTTCTTGATTGCTATGTATCCTACCTGTATAACTGGGTCAGCCATAAATTACATAAAACAAGATGTTAACGAGTCGTTAAACAACACATCGTTTCAGCGGTAGCTAACATATTTCACTACCGTTCATGAACAGTCTCAATCAAACAGAGACTACAATATGTCGTATGTGTCGTGTTCGGCCGTTTTGAAAGGTTCTCTCTCATACTCTTTTATATAGCACAGTGGCGTTGCTTGTGCAGTGTGACGGCAGTAAAACGTCTCCCCGCGCTTGCAATCAGGACTGTTATTCATTCGATCTTTGGAGATCGCTGAGCCCGATAATTATATTTAGTTATCGGTGGTTCATTTTCAATTGCTTTTGTTTCTTTACTGAATTTTCGATTCGGTGGTTCCACTACTCCGGCCGATAAAAGGCTCTGGTTATTGTTTAACCACTCATAGGATGTGTTGTCTGCTTTTTAATTTAGTCCTTTGGCTTTTACTTGTGATACGCAGGGCTTCATAACCTCTGCTCCCAGCTGAATTCCACTTTGCTTACTTCGCTCTTGGGGCATAGTATTTTGTTAGATACTGGGACCATACGCCGCCGGACATTGGGGAAGAAAAGATATCTATGCCCACCGTCATATGCACGCCATCTTCTGGATGGTTAAAATTATGTACTATTGATTTTTTGAATATTGAGTTCTGCTCAACACGGGGCTAGAGGGCGTGAGCCGTAGCTACCGTATTTCACTACCGTTCATGAACAGACTCAATCAAACCGAGACTGCAATATTTCGTATGTGTCGTGTTCGGCCGTTTCAAAAGGTCCACTCTCATACTCTGTAATGGGTAAAAGTAAGTATAAAAATCGAACAGGAAATGCAGCTTTCACAGAACACAGTAAACTCCAAAACACGCAAAAAGACAAACAAGAATGGCAATAGTAAGATTGAAAACTTCATAAAATAAGTAAACAAATAACGCAATAAAGAGAGACTATTACGAATACATTAGGTTACTGAATTACAGATGCGTTCCAGAAGCCCTTTTGAATTTTCGGTTAAATATATGCATTCAAAGAATTCTTCTCCTAAATATGAATCCAGAATGCTAAGACTGCATTAAACCAGACTCGGAAAATGGCCATAATTATTGAAATGTTTGATGTATTGTTTTCAAACGCAGTCTTTACCCTATTTCCCTCTCTGTATCAACCTCAAAAATGGAATATATGATTAGGGTGCAAGCGTCATTACTACATTCAAACGTAAACTTCATCATCACTCTTTGAAAGGTTTTCAGCTAATATGAAATGTAATTTAGGGTCAAAACTACATTAAAACGTAAAGTCCATTTTCGCTTATTGAAAGGTTTTCAGCCTTTCTTTACAAATGACATCAAGTTGATTGTCTCCTTTGAATACTTTTTAAGATTTTAGCCTCAGACAAGTTAATTTTGTAGGACTTTTGCAAGATATAATTATTACCTACTGACAATAATTAACTAAATGACACTGATAGTACTTAAGCTGCTTCCGAGACATGCTATATGACACAGCTGTTAGCTAAATTGCCAAAAAATCCTATTCGTTTGCAAATATTCAGTTCGTTTCCAAATATATGACCAAATATCAAGCTGACTAAAACAATATTAACACAAGCATTGATCAATAGGGCAAATGATCTTTAAAACAAATATGAGAGCATTTAAATCACGATCATTAAATACAAGGTTAGGTGTTTCTGTTAAAATACATAACTAGCAAACACAATCATGAATCATGAAAAGAGACGATACAAAGGGGTGTCTTATGCCTCCAAAAAGAAAAAAATATCTGAAAGAAATGGCAGAAGAATACTTTGCGTTAGAAAAGAAGTCCAGGTGAAAACAGTATACCATGTAGCATTAGAAATGTTAAGTTCCATGTTTTCTTTAAAAACTACTACTACTGCTGCTGCCGCTATCGTTAAAGATTGTTTTCGTAGACGGCATGTTGATTCATTCACCAAATACTCAATATGTGTATATGAAGCATTTAATAAGACCTCACGGTACATGTATGTGATATACTGAGCATTGACAACCCTTTCTCTTTATGAAGTAATATTTATCTTGAAAAGAGTATTATAATGGACCTTTGGAAACGGCCGAGCACGACGCATACGAAATATTGCAGTCTCGGTTTGATTGAGTCTGTTCGTTAGCGGAAGTGAAAGCCAGAAGCCAGACCTCACTCTTACCCTCAGTCATAACAATGAAACGGGATATCTTTATTTACACGTTCCAGTTTATTGGGATGACAATAGGGTACGAGTGAAGATTGGTGTACCCAAGAACGTGGTTTAAACCCACAGCGGCCTTTTTTTGCCAATGACTGTTCAAAGGCGGTATCCCTATTGTCAACCTTTGAGTGTTTGTGATGAATGCTATTTTTCCTGTTCAATTTGTATATCTACTTGGCTACGTAGGGTGCAATATATCATAACCGTATATACGGACATCTGAATAGCCCTCCGCTAACGACGTTGTTCATACATCATGTACATGAACTTGCATTATTTCAACAGATGGACCATTTAGCATTTGAGTTTATTTATATAATTATATGACAGTATAATTACTATCCAATTTTTAGTACGTACTAAAAGCTGTGTCATTCGTCGTCCGCCTAGGATTTTTCTTGACGCAGTTATTGCATTATTAGAAAACACTGATAATGTAAACTAGATGTACGGTGAGTGTATGGCGTCCATTGTCAAAAACGGTTAGACCGTGTCATAAGTTATCACATACTTGTGTATGTTGTATTTTTGTGGGCGTTCGACAGTTTATACAGCATATAGAAAGACTTAGGCTCTGCCAAGTCATTAAGTACTTGTGTTGTGCCTTTCTAATGTTGATTGAATTGGATTTTATAGTCCCACCAACAGCTAAGGTCATATGGCGACTTTCCAGCTTCCATTGATGGAGGAAGACCCCAGGTGCCCCTCCGGGCAATTTTCGTGCACGGGCGGGCACCTGGGTAGAACCACCGACGTTCCGCAAGCCAGCTGGATAGCTTCCTCACATAAAGATTCCTAGGCCTCTGAGGGATCGAACCTACAGCGGTGAGGGCCAAGTGATTTCAAGTCAGAGACGTTAACCACTCGGTCACGGACGCCCCCTTTCTAATGTTTTTTTATACTGTATAAATACATGATCATGTAAGTGTTATATTTATATTGCCTAATAATGCTGCCTTGTTTTTTAGAGAATAAAATCTGGCGCGGATATCTTTCTTTACACTGTCCCGTTTTCTTGGGATGAAAATAGGGTAAGAGGGAAGCTTAATGCACCCTAGACACTGTTTTGAACCCACAGACATTTTTATCATAGGCCGTGCCAAGGAGGTATCCATATTTTCAAACCTTTTATGTTTGTGATGTCATGATGCCTTTTATTCATCTTTGTAGTTGTTATTTAAAGTGCGTGTTTGTGGTTGACTGTGGTTCTTGAATGATATATTTCCTTTTCCACTTTTATATCTACTTTTAGTATAGGAATACCCCGTATTGTGTGAATGAAATGGTTCTTGGTGTATATATATACCCGTCGTCGATAATTTGCTAAACCACACTAACTGGTCAAACGAGTGAGTGCATCCTGATCTGTGGCAGAATATCATAAACTTGTTCTCTCATATGAATTATGAGAGTTAAAACATATTAGTCTAGACAAAATTGCGTGATCTCGTGTTTGACACTTTGTCACATGGTTACTGATTACTATTACTGGTGAGATGTATGGCTTTTAAACAAGATACAATAACAACGAATTGTGTCTGCATTTAATAATACCACGGAGAAATTTATAAAGAGATAATGCCATAGACTAACGTGAAATGATTAAATGTTATGAAGAAACAAGAAGCTTTGCAATGTTCAAACAGTTTTACAATTTTAGTTCATTATATTTATGGCGTTCACACCAACGTAGATATAACAATTGAACGGTAAAGGTAGCATTCAAGGACGACAGTCAACACACTGAAGCAAAGAAGAATTCTAAAGATGAATAAAAGGCAATATATGACATAACAAACACAAAATGGTCGACAATAGAGCTACCACCTTGGGACGGTCAGTGCAAAAAAGCCACCAGGTTCTAGTGTGCACCAAACCTTATAAACGGGACATTAAATAAAAATATCCTCGCCAGTTTATAATCTCTAACAAACAAGGCAGCATTAAAAGGCAACCTAAGAAAAACACATACATGATCATGTATATAATATAAAAAAACAGCCTAGAAAGTCACAAAGTAAGTAATCAATGACTTGGCAGAAGCCAGATTAACAAGATAACAAACTGTTAAGGGTACGAATAATTTTAAGATTAAAGACAAATATCAAACGCTACCGTCCTATAATGATTTAGATAGACGTCATCATAATGTCCACAATCTGTACGGTCATCGAACAATCAAAGAGAAAAACGTATATATTGGCGAACTGAAAATGGGTCAACATGCAGGATCTTGTAAAATGATAGGCTCATAGCCTCTTTTGATAACGTTTTTAACAAGTTTACTAAATATTGTATGCAAATGAGTATGATCAAGGATCTGACGAAATTTTAAAATTAGATCGGTGTTATGACATTAATATGCAAAGGTTTCTCGAATTTTCAGATAACGGGAGCCCTACTGGAGTAAGTTTTTATTTATACAAATCTTACGAATATTAAAGTCCTCAACACGACTACAAGTTTTAGAGAAACGAATAAGTTGGAAAATATAGACCCCATAAGACGTAGCTCGGGGAAAATCCCCTTCTAAATGGGAATAATTAACAATAAAAAAAATAATAGTATCTCTTTTGTCGTAGATTTTACTAGTTATTTCGTAATTTGCAATAGAGAGATGTAAATCAAGAAAAAAGGAGACATTATCAGAAATGTTAGCTTTGTTGTGTTGAAGTTCCTTAGGATAGATATTATTAACCGTAGTAGAAAGGAAAGGATTGTCAATGTTCATTATGTCATCCAAATACCGACAGCTATTATTAAAGGCTTCAATTACATCTGTCAGAGTATCGGATGAAAGACTCAATATTAAATATCTTTCATATCAATACAAGGACAAATCTGCGACGAGAGTTGCACAGTTCGTACCCCTAGGAATACCAACAATTTGTCTATACACGGTAGTTGCATACCGGACAAAAATATTAACTAATAGGAAAATGAGTGCTACGCAAACCTCCTTGCAATGAAAAACGCTTTAATATTATTACAGGCTATTTTTCTAGTTATTTCGTAATTTTCAATAGAGAGATGTAAATCAAGAAAAGAAGCGAGAGTATCAGAATTGTTAGCTTTGTTGAGTTGAAGTTACTTAGGATATATATTATTAACCGTAGTAGAAAGGAAAGGATTGTCAAGGTTCAGTATGTAATCCAAATACCGAGAGGTGTAATTAAAGGCTTGAGTGGCACAGTTCGTACCCACTGGAATACCAACAATTTGTCTATACACGGTAGTTGCATACCTGACAAAAATATTATCTAATAGGAAAATGAGTGCTTCGCAAACGTCTTGGCCATTCCACATAGTGTAATTGTCTAAACTGCCGTAAGTAAAAAACGCTTTAATATTATTACAGACCAAAATTTATTTTGTTCTCTAGCAATTTATATATTTTTTTAAAAAGAGCAATACGGTTGTCTTTGATGTGGTAAGGTTGTTTATAGAGTAGATAATTCATGAGTACTTATAGATGAAACTTGACGTTTATTGAAACATTTATCAAAAATTATCAAGAACGTCTCCTGAATAGACCAAAATAAATTAATCCCAGAGTTTTCATAAGTTTTAGAATAATATTGTTTAACTTGATCTTTAACGGCAGTAAGACAAGAAGTTAAAAGTTTAAAGATGTTTGTGGTCGTGCAGGCACTAGAATTCGAAATAAATCGGGATGGTAGCGTTTAATGTTTGTCTATAATCGTGTCTTGTCGTACCTTTAACGTTTTTTTCTATTATTGGCCTGGGGTTCTGCCAAGTCATTTAGTACTTATTTTGTGGCTTTCTAGGCTTTTAGTTTTTATATTATATATATATATGATCATTTATCTGTTTTACTTATATTGCCTATATAGATTAACGTTGCCTTTTTTGTTTAGAGATTATAAACTGACAGGGTTATCATTATTTACACTGTCCCGTTTATTCTGATGAGAATATGCTAAGAATGAGATGTGGTGCACCCTAGAACCAGGTTCAAACCTCTTTTGTTTTTTCCAAAATCCTTTGGTCATTCCAAGGTGGTAGCCTATTTTCAACCCTTGTGAGTTTGTGATGTCTTATTTTGCCTTTTATTCGTCTTTATATATAGTTTCTTTTTGTTTCTTTGTGTGTTTGTGGTTTAATGTCGTCCTTGGATGCTACTTTTCCTGTTCGGTTTTTATATCTATTTATACAGATTTGTTATGCAATTTAGGAATCCAGTACATAGTTGGAAGTTTGTTTTGTGTTTCGTCTACCCCAGCCTTGAAAGTATTTCATCGAGTGATATGTGTGGAAACAACATCATCCTCAGTAGATTGAACTGGAGTATACGAATTAATGCTACCAGAGATAAAAAAGAGTATGATAATGAACCTTTGGAAACGGCCGAGCACGAAACATACGAAATATTGCAGTCTCGGTCTGATTAAGACTGTTCATGAGCGGTAGTGAAATATGCTAGCTACCGCTCACGCCCTCTAGCCCCGGGTTGAGCAGAACTCAATATTCATAAAAGAAATAGTACACAATTGTAACCATCCCGAAGATGGCATGCACATTGACGTACTGTAGGCGTCAGACAATAATTACATTATTTGCTGCTTTATCAGCAGGATCTAAAACAAATTTATTAGGAAATTCGTGAATTCCCGATTTTAAATAGGAAATAAAAAGGGGTTTAAGATGGTTAGCATTATAAAAGTTAATACTGTAATTTAAAAAATTGACTGTCCAAGAAGAAAGAGAGATTGGGTCTGCATGCATTACAATCAATAGCTGAAGGTAATCTATAATTAGAACCTTTAGAAAACAGATGCCGAATACGTTTATCAAATATATCAATATTACCAGTGATGACACGACCTGCTGTAGTATAGAAACATGTTGATGTATTACCCTCACATTCCTTTGTAGTGTTATTTATTATATAATGGTCAAAAACTATTTTGTTGTAGATGAAAATAATATTTCTAATAGGTTTTTCATACTTTTAACAAATTACTGGACTTCCTGAATTTTTGAAATATTTAGGAATAGAAAATACACCTTATTAAGATATAGTAATTGTAGAAAATACCTAATGTGATCAGAAACCTTGATTGATTGTACGGCGAGACTTTCTACGGTCGCCACACAGCACAAACAACACTTTTGTGACAGTAAAGGTAGAATTTTAGGCTATACCTGACGTGCTCAAACTCGTTGTCAATTTGGGATCGGAGAACCCATGAATGCCATACAATCCCTGTGGGATGAACATATATACATATAAATTGTATATACGGGGAGACTTTCTGCGGTCGGCACCACACGGCTCAAACAACACTATTGTGGCAGTAAAAGTAGAATTTTAGAAAATGCCTGACGTGATCAGACTCCTTGTCAATATGGGGTCGGAGAACCAATAAATGTCATACAATCCAAGTGGGATGAAAGAATAAATATTGATTGGATGTACGGGGAGACTTTCTACGGTTGCCACACGGCTCAAACAACACTATTGTGACAGTAAAAGCAAAATTTTAGAAAATAACTGGCGTGATCCGACTCCTTGTCAATATGGGGTGGGAGACCAATGAACGTCATACAATCCAAGTGGGATGAAAAGATAATTATAGGATGTACGGGAGACTTTCTACAGTGTCTCTACACGGCACAAACAACACTATTTTGACAATAACAGTAGAATTTTAGAAAATGACTGACGTAATCAGACGCTTAGTCAATATGGGTTCGGAAAACATATGCATATCATACAATCCCTGTGGGATGAAAAGATAACAATATTGATTGGATGTACGGGGAGACTTTCTACGGTCGACACATGGCACAAAGTCATGGGTTCGGATTTACTGAGACAGCAGTGTGTTGCCTGTCCACAATATAGTAGGATCGATCTACAAGAAAGGTATCACTAGGCAGCGTCGATATATGATCATTGAATACATGACTGGATTCAATACAGCGAAAATTCAGAATAAATACAAATGAACGTGATTGATTTAAAAATATATTGAAACCGTCTTTCATACTCTTTTGACAATAGATGTTAATATACACTCACCAGAAATCTATTTGTAATATCCTCGATTACTAATATTGGAATAAATGCGTCAAGACAAACCGAGACGGACGACGAATGACCCAGATTATAACTATACTACTATCATTTATCTGTGCACTTTTATATCCCTAAAACAATATTGACTATTTATCAAATATACTCCTCAATATAAGTAAAGGACCATCTCTTGTTTATTTCAATAACAGTTTGCATCATCGCTCAAGTTTAAATACACATTGCATTTTAAAAATGGAAATTGTTTTGTGTATCTGTATTTCACCATGACTGTTGATTCCTAAACAAACACCTGTCACCATTTTCTTTAGAATAACTCAGATAAGCTTGCAATGCCAAATGTGCAACTAGGTCTTGAAAATTTACTTCATTTTGATGGAATAAAAAATCACCATTTTTCAAAACTGTTCGGTGTATGCATTTAAACTGTCAAAGGTTAGTCAGTTTCGGGAAAATTAAAATTTCGCGTCCATAGTTTTATTGGTAGTGATTAAAGTAAAGCATAAATTGACGAAACATATTAACATTTTTAGTATGGTTGTTTAAGGGCAAATTAATGATTTTAGTATTTATCAAAAGTCTCGGACTCTTTTTAATTAACAGAACAATGTATAGCAACATTTCGTTATTTCATCTAATACAGAAGCCCTGACAATGCCCTGTTTAATGCAACATTGCTTAAACATTCTGTGTAACCGTTTGTAAATAGTATGTAGTCAATTTCGCTGGTAAGCATATGGAGAATTATTATTGCAGTCCTTAACTTATTTTGAGGAGTATATTTTCAAGTGGTGATGGTCATATCAGACCAGAAAAAGATATATGGGCCATCACACATCGAAGCTATATGCGTATCCTGGTCTGAATGACCGACCGGTCCATACAACGTGCATATGATCCGAAACAACATACACTATTTGTGACACTATACCGATTTTTATCAAGTTTTTCATCTCTCTATTAAAAATGGTGAAGTAATGGGTACAATAGACCTATGACAAGAGACATGATTTTAATTTTGATATTGTTAATTATCCCCCCTTAAATGGGGATGTTCCATGAGCGAATTCTTATAAAGTCTATGTTTCTCAACTTATTCCTTTTTCTAGAGTTTGTAGTCGTGTTGAGGACTTTCACATTTGTAATATTTGTATAACTAAAATGCTACTCCAGCAGCAGGTCTACCGTTACCATAAAATTCAAGAAACGTTTGCCAAATTGTATTATCGTAACCCTGATCTACTTTTAAAACACAACGGTACTATCACAACCTGTCTTCTATAGTGATGTGATTTACAAACTTCGTAAGATCCTTGGACATACTCACTCCAGTACAATCTTTATTAAACTTGTTAAAACAATTCAAAAGAGGTTTTGACGCTATCATTTTGCAACTTACTGCATGTTTAGTGGTTGACCCATTTACCGATCGACACTATGCTTTCCTTTTTAACTTTGCGATGACCGGACAGAATGTGGACTCTATGATGAAGTCTACCTAAATCCTCAAATGACGGTGACGTTTGATGTTTGTCTTAAATATGGTCATGTCGCACTCTTAACGGTTTGTTCTTTTGTTGCTAAAGGCACGATATAACATCACAAACATAAAAGGGTTGGCAATAGGGCTACCTCCTTGGAATGTTCAGTAGACAAAATGTTCGCTGGGGGTTAATACTAGGTTCTAAAGATAAAATACTCATAATACGTATAGGCGTCTGCTGATTTTGTCTTGAAATTTAATTGTCTATATCGATCAGTCGGAGTTTAACATAGAATCAGACGTTTATCATGTGTGTTATTTATCGTCGCACAAATGTCGCCCAATCCGTCTGTCACCCTACACCCGCTGACCGTTCCAAGGCGATAACCCTATTGTCAAGGCTTTTATGTTTGTGATGTCACATTTTGCATTTATTTTCGTCTGTGTGAGTATTGTGTTGTTTCTGTTCGTGTTTTGGTTGACTGTGGATATTGAATGCTATATTTCCTGTTCGGCTGTTATATCTAATAGTATAAAAAAACTAGCAACTTGAAGGTACATTATCATATACTACTATTCTACCGTAGCTAGTGTTCTACAGTGAAGAACAATTCATCTGAGGGTCATTCGGATCCAAACTCTCTTTCTACTTGGAAAATGTCAATTTTTAAGATTATAAATGCACGTATTAACTATTACAATGCGAATGCCTCTTTATTTCCTCCGAGACCTAAACTTTCGTTTCGTAATTTAAAATCGGTAATTCATAAATTCCATAATAACTTTGTTTTAGTTCCTGTTGAAGAAGCAGCTAATACTATATTTATTGTTTATCTCTGGAACTCAGCAGCACTAATTTGTATACTCAAGTTCAATCTACTGAGGATGACGTTGTTTCCACACATATCACTCGGCTAATTGCTCTTATTCAAACAACGGCAGTTTAGACAAGTACATGTAAAATATTGCGGAAAGGCCTTCGAGAACTCAGGAATCGATCTATTTTGGTCTATCAAAAACTCTGGAGAAGTTCTTGACAAACTACGGTGTAAGTATTTTCATGCCTCTTCTCTAAGCACTTACGAATTTTCTACACTGTATACTACACTACCACATAATATTTTCAAAGAAAAATTGCTTCAGCTTATTCAGAAGACATTTCCTAGAGAAGGTACAACTTTTCTAGATTGTAATAATGTCACGGCTTTATTTATTAACGCCCCCATTGATAAGTATAATTTGTGGACTTGTACTGATGTTTTTAGAGCCTTATCTTTTCTTCTGGATAACATCTTTATAAGATACGGTAAAACTATTTACCGCCAGGTTGCTGGTATTCCTATGGGTACTAACTGTGCGCCACTTGTTGCAGATTTGGTTGTGTACTGCTATGAAAGAGATTTCATGTTGGAGTTTGTCACCTGTTAGCCAGGGTGAAAGTATTGATGACTTTCATAATACTTCTCGGTAACTTGATGGCATACTCAATATTGATAATCCGTTCTTTGTTCATATGGTTACTAACATTTATCCACCAGAGCTTAAGTTGAATAAAGCCAACAGTTCGGATACAGTAGCAGCATTTCTCGATCTTCATCTCTCGATTTCAAATGATTGTAGTCATACTAAAATCTATGATAAGAGAGATGATTTCAATTTTAACATCTTTAACTATCCACACCTGGATGGAGATGTACCTCGTGCTACCTCATTCGGGGTATATATCTCCCAGCTCATTCGATTTGCTAGAGCGTGTAATGATGTTATAGACTCCAATGATCAAAATCAAGTCAAACTTCTTTCGAAGGCTTTTCGTTATCACAAACTACGTAGATCTTTCTCTAAATTCTACCGTCGTAACGAGGGCCTGCTGGAAAAGTACAACACCAACCTAAAACACTTCTGCGACTAAGCATATCACAACCCTCATTTTATGGAGATGTGGTCTATAAACTTCGAAAGTTAAAGGGGCTTACGGGTTTCCTGATCGCTTTACAAATTGAATCAGGAAGTTCGTCAGAAAAGGATATAACCCTTTGGTTTTACAGCTTCACACTTTTCACTTGTGCGATGACTGGACTACCTCTTGGGACTCTATGATTGTACCTACTGAAACCCCAACTAAGGAAGGTAGGTGCATGAGCTATTGGGTATAGACAGTAACCCTGTCTTCACCACCCTTTCTGTAATTTTTTGTCTCTTTCATTGTATTATCTAGTCCTTGTTTGCAGTACATATGCGGACCTACGATGCTATTGCGTTCGGACGCTGTGGTTTCTATAGGACCCTAAATTTCATTTTTTGCCGAGAAGTTTGTGAAGCACACATTTTCCTATTAGAGAATATTTTCGTCAGGTATGGAACTACTGTTTATAGACAAATTGTTGGTAGCTCTATGAGTAAGAACTGTGCACCTATAGTATAGAGTTGTACTGATATTGCTATGAAAGAGATTTCTAATGTAAATGTTCATTGCTAAAAACTGGGATTACCTTCACAGACGCTAATTGTTTCAACCCAATTGCTATTAAATTCTCATTATGTTGTCTTTTTGTATATAACTATGATAAATTACTAATTCTTTATATTCTAACCATGATATTTTCCCAATTCCTCACATTCTAATCATGAAATAACAGTCTATGGAGTGATCCATTAGACGTCTATCATATTTATTTTATAACATAATACTACACAGATGCCAAAACTATAAACATGTTCATTTTGTCTCATGATGAATAGTTTATCTAGTGCTCCAATATTTCATGATAAATGTGTTTTGATTGTTGACAATTACACATAAAAACAATCTAACTGACATCTATATATTAATCATATTCATTCCCCTTACTGTTTTCTTATGTAACTGTTCTGACTTGCTTGTGATACTTTGTAGCACTGTTTTCTTGAATTGCCTATTAATGCTGTTGTTGGTTAGAGAATAATGTATGGGGGGGATTTCTTTATTTACACTGTCCCGTTTTATTCGGATGATAGTAGGGTAACCCTAACACTGGTTTAAACCCCCAGCGACCTTTTTTGCCACTGACCGTTCCAAGGCGGTAGCCCTATTGTCAACACTTGTGATGTTTTATCTTGCCTTTTATTCATCTATATATAGCTGTTCTTTATTTCTTTGTGTCTTTGTGGGTGACTGTCGTCCTTGAATGCTACATTTCCTGTTCGATTTGTCTATCTACTTTTAGTTTACAAATGATTGTGGCAGTGAATCGCTGACATTAGGATATGATACATTATACAGTTTAGCTTGAGAGAGTCACACTTAATAGCACACTTGTATTAAAACCTAGCTATACGAACCGTACATACCAGCATCGTTACGTACGGTGCTAAAGATTTATAATTCCAAATGAGAAATTGTTCATCAACTTCACTTTTATTATCATCCTGTTTATAATGAAGTATTGTTTCCATCTTGTATATACTAACATACACTGGTTAAAGACGGTATGGGTGTAGTTGTTGATTTCAGAAAGCTGTTATCACAATTATCATCCCGTTTGTTTGTATTTTTTTACTGTAAAGTGGGATTATTCTTATGATGCAATAAATAAGCAATATTGATCATTCAAAATAATCTTTTAAAACAACAGCGACCACAAACAAAATAACCAAGGCCAATGCAGCCCAGTTGTCTACTAATGACTGTGTGTAACAAGGTCGGTGTGACTAGCAATACAAATAATGCAAGAAAATGATTTCATGAGAAATGGTAATTAAACACATAATCGTATGTCATCGTAGGCAGCATAGAACTATATTGTACTTAATGGATAAAACTGGTATGCAAATGGGATGGATTGATCCTAGCTGAACCTTAAATATCAGTAAACAACACAGTATTTTTACAATTTAGACTGAACAATATAATAATGTATTTGTTCTCACACAGACTTCTGTTACGGGTAAAATGTAACAAGAAAAAACAGCAACCATTTTATTTTTGTAATATAATCAACAAGTTTATTCATATATCCAAAATGTAAAAAATATTCACTTACATAAAATACATGAAATGGATCCAGCATTTCTTTAAAGTCCGATATACGAATCGATCCAAATACTATTGGTAAGTGTTCCTTTAATCTGAATTGTCAAGAGTCCATTTACTACAATTAGTCAAGTGTCCCTTTAATCCAATTTCACTTTTAGTCTTTCCTGGTTTATTAATTCATAAATAGTCCAAATGTCCTAATAATCCAATATCAATAGATGAGCAACATATTATTTATCCTCTCACAATATATTTAATTCACAACATCCAATATTTTATAAATGTTCAATTTAAATAATGAACCAGATACTCCATTTCGAATATTAATACTGAAACCCCACTAGTTTTACTACGTAAGCTTTATATACCAACATGGAACTTGCTAGATTAAAGAATGTTCTGTAACAATCTACACATCTCATTATGTAAACGATACTTTAGAAGTTACTAGAATCAGCTATGTATATGTGTGCTATTTATAGAGACATCTTGACAGACAGATCAATAAACCTGTACATTTAAATAGCATTATATACATGAGGGTACATTGTAACAATGCACACTCAACTATGCTGAAGTCTTTATTCAATTAGCATATAAGAGTGCGTTGGTGCTGGTGTTACAGTAAATCACCTTACACTTGGTACACATATTCAATGTGAACACGTCGGCACAGATAGCAGAATGTTCTGTAACAATCTACACATCTCATTATGTAAACGATACTTTATAAATTACTAGCATCAGCTATGTATATGTGTGCTAATAATAGAGATACCTGGACAGACAGATCAATAAACCTGTACACTTAAATAGCATTATATACATAAGGGTACATTGTAACAATTCACACTGTGCTGTAGTCTTTATTCAATTAGCGTGTAACAGTGCGTTGGTGATGGTGTTACAGTAAATAACCTAACACTTTGTACACATATTCAATGTGAACACGTCGGCACAGATAGCAGAATGTTCTGTCACTATTTGCATTAAACAAATTACCAAACTCCTTATCTAACGTTTACTGAAGCAAAATAAACTGCCTACCATGTACTGGATCCTAAATTACATAAACATCCGTATAAGGCTCGGTTTATTTCGAATTCTAGTGCCTGCACCACAACAAGCATCTCCAAACTTTAACTTCTTGTCTTACTGCATTTAAAGATCACGTTAAACTATATTGTGATAAAACTTATGAAAACTCTGGGATTAATTTATTTTGGTCTATAAAAAATTCAGGAGACGTTCTTGATAACATTTTCAATAAAGGTCAAGTTTCATCAATAAGCACTTATGACTTCTCTAAACTATATACAACCTTACCACATCACCTTATAAAGGACAAGCTAGTTTCTCTTATTCAAAAAACATTCGCTAGAGAAAATACTACATTTTTGGCATGTAATAATATTAAACCGTTTTTTACTAACGACAGTTTAGACAATTATACTATGTGGACTTGCTATGAAGTTTGTGGAGCACTCATCTTCCTATTAGATAATATTTTGTTCAGGTATGGTACCACCGTTTATAGACAAATTGTTGGTATCCCTATGGGTACGAACTGTGCACCACTTGTCGCAGATTTGTTTTTATTTTGCTATGAAAGAGATTCCATGTTGAGTCTTTCCCCAGATACCCAGGCAGATGTTATTGAAGCTTTTAATGACACCTCTTGGTATCTGGTTGACATACTGAACATTGACAACCCTTTCTTTCCAACTATGGTTGAACATATTTATCCTAAAGAACTTCAGCTAAATATAGCTTATATATCTGATAATAACGATTCTTTTCTTGATTTAGATCTCTCTATTGAAAATGGTGAAATAATTAGCAAAATCTATGACAAGAGTGATGATTTTAATTTTGACATTGTTAATGACACCCACTTGGACTTCTTATGGGTTGTATGTGTCTTATTCGTTTTTCAAGAGCTTATACTCGAGTTGAGGACTTAAATATTCGTAATCTTTGTATAACTAAAAAGCTACTCAATCAGGGTTACCGTTATCATAAACTTCGTAAAACCTTTGCAAAATTCTATTATCGTAATCCTGATCTTCTTTACAAATATAAAAGTAATTTAAGGACTCTTCTGCGACAAGGACTATCACAACTTGACTTCTATGGTGATGTGATTTATAACATTCGCTAGATTCTTGGTCATGCTATCTTTGTTAAACTTGTTAAAAAGTTTATCAAAAGAGGTTATGAGCCTGTCATTTTGCAACGTACTGCATGCTTGGTGGTGGACCCTTTTACAGTTCGCCACTATGCTTTCCTCTTTAATTGTACGATGACTGGACAGCCTGTGGACCCTATGATGAAGCCTACCTAAAGACCATTGGGACGGTTGTATTTGATGTTTGTCTCTGATCTTTCTTGTCGTGCCCTTAATGGTTTATTCTCTTGTTGCTCTGGTTTCTACCAAGTCATTGAGTACCTTCATTGTGGCTTTCTAGGCTATTGTTCTTTTGTATTATATTTACACGAGCATGTTTGTGTTTTACTTATATTTCCTATTGATGCTGCCTTGTTGGTTAGAGATTATATCATGGCGGGGATTTCTTTATTTTTCACTGTCCTGTTTTAATGGAATGAAGTAGGTTAAGTGTGAGGTTTGATGCACCCTAGAACCGGTTTAAACCCCCAGTGGCCTACTTTGTCACTGACCGTTCCAAGGCGGTAACCCTATTGTCAACCCTTTTGTGTTTGTGATGTCGTTTGCTTTTATTTTTACTTTTGCCTTCTTGCTTGTCTGTTTGCGTGTTCGTTTCTGTGTTTTGTGGTTGACTATCCTCCTTGAATGCTACTTTCCCTGTCCGATCTTGTTATATTTCTTTACAAGGGTATTAATAGAATACTTAACATAAAACAATCATCCTGTATCAAAATATATTGGTGCATGAATTTTCCTCCTTTTTATATATGTTTTATTTTACCCTAGATTATTTTTTCTGTTTGTTAGCAACTGCTGTAGTTTTGGTTTTATATATATATCTTTACTACAGCATTTTATTAATTGTATCTATGCTGATTTCTTTGGATGTTGGCTTTATTGGTCATAATTTTTGCCGAGATGCACTTATATTTACACTGACTTGCCAATGTTGGCAATGAAAACAGGATAATTGCGAAGTTGTGTACAAATAAAATCGATTTAAGCTAACCTAACCAACTGGCCGTATTTCCTACTAACCGTTCCAAATTAGTAACACTAACTTCACTACTCATTATGTTCGTTGACCATTTAATTGAGTTTGTGGTACATTGCGGTCTTCCAGTGCCATTATGTGTGGGTGCTGTGGCTAATATAGGACCGTTACGTTGTGGCTATTGCCTTATATGGTATCACGCACAAACGATGTCAATGCTATCCCTTCGTCTTGATTGTCGACGATGCTTGGATTTAAATACAAACGTCTTTATCCTGGAAAATTCTAAAATGCCGTTGGCAATGTGTCAATCCTATTTGTTTTACCGACTAACGATCAATATGTAAATGAAATATCAATCTATCTTTATAGGTCACTCAATTTCCGGAGTTCATTAGTCATCCGCATCTTGCCCTTGTTGGTGTTATAAGTGTCAAAGATAACTGACAGAATAAGCAATTAGGGACACTTGCTGCCTGATATTTTCTCACGTTAAAGGGAATGATTTGTTACTTCCCTGACTAATTTGCAAATGATCTCTGGTTTCTTGATTTCTGATACCGTTAAGTAGTCTCATTAATTTGATTGACAGATAGAAAGATCTAGTGATGTGGGAATGCTATAACACATATAGCAACAACATTTTTGTTGTGTTTTAAGGACCATTTCTGCAGTTTGAGAGAATTCACTTTTACTTAACTATGATAAATAAATTGAAACCAACATATTATGTCATATATATGATTCATTTATAAAAATGACTAACAACCCACCACTCTTAAGATGTGTATAGTTCTGCTTAATAAGTATTCAGCTTGCTTATTATATATGGTGTGTGATAACCTAAGATGCGTGATGTCATATCTTGTCTGTTATTTATTTTTGTAGTTACAGTTTGTTTATGTGTGTGTTTGTGGTTGACTGGGGTCCTTGTATGCTACTCTTCCTGTTCGATTGTTTATATCTATATCCATATATATATGATCATCAATGTGTTATATTTATGTAGCCTAATATGAAAAAGGCACAGCCTAAACGGGGATTTATCCAGCTTCAGTCATAAAATTAAGGATGTTGGCTTGGCAAGTTTTGACATTTTCAAGTTTAAGATTTATTTTTTAAATCAATTAAATTGACAACAGAATTGTTTCAAGTTTTACATTCTAATAGATATCGATATGATGTAGGATTTAAGATGGTAACATATCAAATTTTAAGCATTTTATTTTATTCATATTTGTTGCGTCATGAAGGATCATTTTTATTGTCAACAAAATATATATGTGTAGCTCTGAGTAGAATGTATCCCTTTGATTTAAAAATAACATTTTATTTTGTTTTTCAATTGTGGGTTTGGCTTGGAAAGGACGCAGTGCTGAGATGTGTATTGTATTGATACTTAAAGTTTCTTTGGTATCATTTAGATACAAAACTATCAAAAAAGGTAGGACATTACACTTTTTTTCCACTAGACGTATTTCTAACTCCAAACTGTCAATAAAAAGAGGAAAAATAGAGTCACTGAACATTTTCACCGTTTTTTTGCATAACATTACATTTATTGAAAAACAAAGATTAATTTTCGATTACCTTGATATATACACATCTTTGAAAACATACACAAACAATTGTAATCCTCATTCGTCTTTTTACTTTAAAAAGCAAACATATATGGACTGTACCCAGCTTTTTCTTTACCATAAAAATAATAAATTCAAGATAAAAAAAGAGTAAATATGTTATAATGCTCAACTTTTGTTAAAACTTGTATATGACAAGGTCCTGTGACATTTCTTTCAAAACAAGTAAATATATATAGATCTATGTTCTAATTATTTTTTTATTATAATTTCTATAAATTACACATATTTTGCAGTTACAAGCAGTTTGACATTTTCGCTGTAAAAATAATGTAAACACAATTTTGATGACACGGATATCGAATATAAAGTTAGCTCAGTATCTACTTTTATATATTTGTTTCCTTAAAATATGAAACTGTATAATTGGGGATATTGCACTCAGCTTCCCTTTTACGTAAAAACAGTACAGAGATTCACATGCACGTGTTAATGAAATAAAATAATTGAAATAAAAGTTCCTGATTTCAGATAAGTTCGGAATCAATCGAGATGTTGCGAAGGTGCATGCACGTAGGTAATCGGATGCAATTGATTATTAACGATGTCGCAACATACAAAGTGAACTAAGTAATGCCTATTGACAGTTTTAACATTGATAACAGTCAGGAGGAAAAGCCCAAGGTTTTATGGTTTTAGTTTTCTTTTTTTAAACTTTATCATGTTTATTGTTTTCAACAATTCTAATACAACCATACTAACGTATGGTATGTTGACAAAAGTTTTTCATCGCCTATTAATACCGCCTTGTTTGTTAGGAAATATAACGCTAGAACCTGGCTTAAACCCCAAGTGGCCTGTTTTTGTCACTGACCGTTCTACGGCGATAGCCCTATCTGCAATCATTTTATGTTTGTGATGTCATATCTTGGATTTTATTCATCTTTATAAAAAAAAAATTCTATGAGTGTCTTTGTTTGAATGTATTCCTTGAAAGCTACATGTCATGTTTGATTTTTATATCTAATTTCAATTATTGTATTCCTACAATGATGTAGCTATATTATATATTATAGAAATTTCCCAGTTTGAGAAAATCTATAACATATCCCTTCCTCTACTGCGCTATCTCGCCTAGTGTGCAAGATAGCACAGTAGCCAAATGGTATGAACTAAACGATAGATGTCACGATATATCGTCACGAATTGACGTCATGATATTACTCCGCGCTGTCGACAAAGGAGTGACAGAAGAAGGAATACCTTTGTCAAAAGACGATAGGAAATAAATTCATCACAGAATATATATTATATAGTTTAATTAACATTTTTGTCGTGATACGGAAAATAATTCACTCGTGAGAAATATTCTTGCGATACTTAAAACTCGTGCGACAACGCACTCGTTTTTATATCGCAAGCATCTTTCTCACTCGGGAAATATTTCCCGTATCACTTCAACAATGTTAATTAAACTCTATATATCAAATCCAAGATTTGCTACTGCTAATTTCCTAATCACAATCATGTTTTAAATAAAGTCCGGAACACCCTCATAAACTGACCTTAACACCAAACTGAGTCTCAATCAAACCGAGACTGCATAGTTCGTATGTGTCGTGCTCGGCCGTTTCCAAAGGTCCATTATCATACTCTTCTTTAACACCAAACTGAGAACGATTTAAAGAATAAACGTCAAATTATGCATATTAATAACATACTCTCAGTAACATGTGTTATATAAAAGGAACAGACGGCAATTCTGCCTTTTCAGAAACTCGCGGCGTCTCGTTCAGTTTGTCTGTATTACGTGTGTTTGTTCAATCATAAATATTAATTATAAGAATAGTTGATAACAAGTTATGTTTGCATATTCTTAACTAATGCTTATATTGCTCCAATAATATAGCTTAAACATATGGTAAGATGAAAATGTTATTTAAATATATGCAAGTAGGTTTAAATAAAACAAAACTACTAAATAAATAAATTGAGACGTTAATTTCAGTGTTTGCTGAACACTTCAAGATTGCCATGTGCCACTTTGAAAAACATAATATATGCATAGTGATTTCAGATACCATTTCGTTTGCAAAATGTGTGAATATAATTGTTTAGATGTTAGATTGAATGAAAAGAAAAATATTCTCACATTACCTTGCCCTTCCTTGATATATCTTATTGGCATCTCCATACAGCTTTATATCGTTGACGATGCGTATATTTTGTATGGACACAGCTATGTTAGTGATGTCACACACTTGCCTCTTATTTATCCTTGTCACAACTGTAACCTTATGTCGATGCTAGTTTTTGGTTGACTTGTATATCTCCTTTTATTTGTGATTCTTCAAGTGTGCTTCGATCGCTCGTTTCCTGTCTTTAACTATGTGACCAAGATTGAATTACATTTAAAAAAGTCGTTATCTAACTTCCCAAAATGATAGTGTTTTTTTCATTACCATTCTACGACTTCAAGAGACAGGATGTAGCAGACGTTATCAAACTGCAATGGTTTGTTATTCTATATAAAATACACGCAATATTGCAATTATCGATTTGTCGATGCTGTTTCCAGTTATGTTAAAAAACCTTTGATGCAATTTAAATCTGTCGCTTTTTCGTTTAACGTAGCATCATTATCTTCATTAACTGAAAATGCTAATGACTAATATTTATTTTAATATCACTTCCAAATGTCTTTGCTTTTCCCGAATCATCATCTGAACCCATTCCTGATCTGTCAATTTGCTTTCTGCCTTGATCAGTGTCGTACGCGGTTGTCATTTGTGACAATCACGTTAGACCCAAGGGGAAAATAAGGTGAAGAGATCGTATTATAACGCAAATATTCCATGATGCTACGTATAATTTACAAGTAAAGTAAAATTTCGGTGTACTGTAAGCTTGTGTTAAAGTGTTTCTAACGTACATGCCGTATTAAGGGTATATCGTCACAGAAAATCGATTTAAGTAAACCTGTAGGCCTTATTGCTTACTGACCGTTCGAAGTAGGTAACCATGTCTTCACTAATATTTATGTTACGTATTGTTCTATTCATTGATATTTTTGTATATGCTCATATTTCGGATTGTGGTGCAGTGTGAACCTACGGCGCCATTGCGTTTGATTGCTGTGGTCAGACGATATAAAGAAAGGGAAAACAGCAACGATTTTACTTTAACTCTTAAATACCATTGATCGTAAAACTACAAAACAAAATTGTCTGCACCAAGCGCGAGTCGTTGACTCTACCCTAATGCACGCATGCCTTACGAGAAACACAAATAAGACTTAAGGTTGATATATTTACATCAGCCACATGTTTGAAGACCCGTATTCTCTTCAGATGTCTAGCAAGTGGCTAACAACTAGGTAATATGCATTAACTATCATCGGGGAAAAGTAACTACACCGTGAAATAATTTGTCATAATTAAATCAAAGTATATTATTTACACAGGCGTCTTATTTTAAAACATACTCAATTTGTTGAAAACATTTCTATAATGTTATCTAACCGTTGCTGTTTTTAAATATATGTTAATGAACATAAGTTTAGGAGTGGGTTTGAGATGACTATATTGTGTCAAAAAAATGTTGCTGTCATTGATTCTGTGTGCTATTTAAGACCATCTATAAGCTTTTTGCTAATATCTCAAAAATGATATTTTACATTAAGCACTTCCGACATGTCATTATGCAGGCATGGTTTACACTTTTGCTAATAAAGTAAACATTAAGAATTATCAATTATATGAAACTAATCAATCAAATATAATAACAAACTAGAATTCATTAGAATCTCGCGGAATAATTTTCATCGATTCTTTAACCTGTTTTGCAAGCTTCAGCAACCACGCAGAGCTCAAAGTATCAGAATATGCCAGTAAACCTTTACAAATTAATAGTTAATTAAAACCGATATCCCCACCCTTACTCAATTTACAATGTTGTATATATTAATTTTAATATATCAAGTACACCTTTTTGATAATATGAATAAGGCATAGCGAGCTCAACTCATTAAAAAAACACTGGAATACAAATGAAAACAACCATCAGCACATTCTGGTTATTAGGGCCACCTCAATGAGAGGTGAAGAATAAAAAATAATCATGAAAATCTGCCCTACTCTTACTGTCAGACGGACAAAGCTAAGGGAAAATGTCTTGCACAAGATGCTTGACCTTGAAATTAAGTGATGTTCACGCCCAGTATATTAATGACAGGGTAACAGTTTCATCTCATTATCTGAAATTGTTGGATAGCTTATTGGAATGAAACCAAAAGTACATCAGTATTCACACTGACATTACTTTAATGTGGAACACACCGTCTATTGAAAACACATAGGCAAATTAGGTTGCGTCTCATTATTTTAAGAGCTAATTATGATCTATGAAGATCCTAGCTCTTTACTCGGAAGAAGAAGAAGGGGTTTAGGAGTATGACGACATGAAAACTGCATGACCTCGAATAAAGGACCCATAGATGTGTATGCTACTTACCACATGGACAGGACAAGAACATTTTTCTAAAGGGCAATTGAAATAAAACTCGTTTTTGTTTGTTTGGCGTGTAACATCATTTTCCAGCACATTTTAGGCTATGAATGACGGTCAACATATTTTAGTGGTGGAAGCAGAAAACTCACTTATTCCTTGCTAGAACATGTACTTTCCATCGTCCATAAGAATCCACACTTACAAGTCGAGCTCCAAGTGGGATTCGAACCCGCAGCGTTGAGATGGTTTCCAATGCAGCGTCTTTACCCTCTCAACCACGGATGCGCTACAAAATATCAAATCATGTCTGGGTAGCGTACTTGAACTCACTCACTTCTCACCATGTCACTAGACGAATGCAGCTCGGGTTCGCTTCCCCGTCTCTTCATTGTACGCGAACAAATGTAACTTTCTCTGATATAAAAAAGGAGTTTATTTTGTACTATTTTGAGATAGTGGTAATCCGACTGATTCTTGACTAAGTAGCTTGTATGTTTTGTTTTTGTTTTTAGCGATAATAGAATTCTATTTTTTGCAATGATCTCTTGTGGAATGTAATATTTTAATATCAATTACTAAATAACTGATCGTTGGCCACAATTGATTGTTTGATACATCACTTATTCCCACTATTGTATTCATCAACCACAGATAACTGCGACTCATTAATGGTACATGTACATCCAGTCCTTTTTAGTTCGGTTGCAAGTTCAAGCCATCCATTGCAGGTTATTAATGCTGAGTCCTACATAAAGCAGAACTGAAATAAACAACCACAAACAATGGAAGACTGACGCATACAATATTCTTTTCTTGGACATTCTTGAACATTCAGGACATCTAAGGGTGCATCTTAAGGCAGAAATGCACTGAAAAATATAAAAGATATTAAAAACAACAACAAAACCCCCACATATTTTCAAACACAGTTTTATAACCGATTGCATTGATATTGATAGCATTTGTCTAAAATGTCTTTATTTCTGAAACGGTTGTGACACAGCATGGTAGACTTTGAATCTAGAGATCTTACTTGCACCACTGAGTGTTTCAATGTGCCCATGGAAAAGCGTTTAATTTCTTAGCTTTGTCTTTTTTGATGTGGACATGAACTGTTTGAATGTTGTGTTACGTTTATGTCATTTTAGCACATGTTAGGCTATATATGACGGTCTATTTTTTGTGGTAGAAACAGACCCATTATTTTCTCGGGTAGAACCTGAGTACTGTATATACCTCAAGCCGTGCGTGATTATCGACACTTTTTCACTTGACAAGTCAAGCTTACAGTGGGATTCAAACCCGTAGCTGTGAGAGACGAGAAAGTTTTAGAAGAAGCCTCTTTACTATCCCGGCATAAAGTGGGCAGTCCTGTGTATTGAGGTTATATGATTCCTATATATCCTTCTCCTCTATCTGGGGCGGCTCTAAATAACCTTAGATAATGTGTTGATACGCCATTAAATAATAAATAAATATATGTTGAAGAAGCTACTGTTTAACACTGCAAAAAGGAAAACATTTCCTGGCAGAGCGATGTTAACAAGCATGTACTGGAGTCAGGGAAATGAAAAACTAGATCAATCCATTGAAGAATTGATGTTTTAAGGATTTAATTCAATATTTAGATCTTTCGACAGGCTATGCAAAATATTAGGCTAGTTTAAATAGTGTGAAGTCCGAAACACATCTCACTAAATTTAAACTAGCTTATGTTTTATATAACCCGTAAAAATATCGAAATATTGAATTTAATCCTTTTATGTACTTTGGTGACAGTTCTCAAGTTAAACAAACGAATAAACTATACCTTGTTTGCTTTAGCTCTGCCCAAAATGTAAAAGTGTTATTTCATTGGGAATTTAAATGCAGCACATACATGTGTTTCATTTAAGGTCAATGCAATAGAAATGTAAATATCGCGGTTTGAACGGTGGTAGTGAATGGCAACTTTACTATATATAGCTTCATGGTAAATTTTCCATTCACTTTGCGATTATGGTAAATTTGCCAACCACTACCGTCTTTAAAACGCCAGGAATACCGAAAATTAGTGAATCAATTCTTAAATACACATTATTTACCTGTTATTAAAGTATCAATAATATGTGCCTTGAGAGTTTGGTAATGATAAAATCATAAATAGTGAAAGAAAGATAAAATATCATCAGATTATTCAGTTTAGACCACAGAATAGCCATTTTCTATTCAGGCACACCAGATTAAGCAATTAGCTCCGTATACTGAAAAGTATTCGCAATTAGACGCGTATATGTTTTTTTCAAATTGTGCTTATAAGCTGCAAAAATGAGGTATCAAGATCCAAATGATATCATTCATCTGCCAGTTATTAGTGATGGGCAATCGGTTGAAACTTACAATGGATAATTGGTTACCATTGATTGGATGTAACCGATCAATCATCAGTTATAATCGGTTAGTCAATATGAAGTATAACATGTGCATTTTAATCTGTGTTTCAGGCCTTGAACTTAGAAAATTTCTATCGAAGTATGTATTCTTTCCTGTCTTGTTTCTTATGGCATTATTATTTTTATTTTAAACTATAACATAATACCAGTTGATATGCGTTTAGTTGTGTTTATTTATGATATGTGTGTATATGCTCATTTTCACCAGACTACAAATGTATTTTCTGACTGTTGTCTCCTGGCTGGATTATCATGTTTATTACTATTTTTAACATTAATTCTAACACGACCTGCGCAGTCTTTCATATACACAAAAAAGAGAGACCACTGTATGTCAATTTACGATAAAATACAGCTGTACCATTAATTCCCCGCGTATATTTCATCCGTTGAAAGCGCCACGTTACATGACATCACTTGGTAATATATAGTGACCCACAAGAGCGTAACGCACTCGTGATCTAATTACTAAGCATCCATCCGAACTCCTAAATGTCCTAATTGTATTTTATTCACCGATAAAACACAGGTACGTAATTGTAATTTCTTAATTAAAATGCATTTTTTTACCACTAGACTAAAATTT